>CACSLK010015970.1:2379541-2393194 GCA_902706635.1 Striga hermonthica
TATATATTTAAAAAAAAAAAAGGGTAAGAGGTTGAAGATGTAACTTTAAATAAAAGCGAAAACGACAAATTAAATTAAATAAATAACCCATACTAATTAAGTTGTGATTAATTAATTTCGACCTAGTGCAAATCCAGTCGCCGGACTTCCACCCTGAGCGGCTGCCGCCGCCGCCGCCGCAGCCGCCGCCGAATCCAAAGCCGCCGCGGACACGCGAGAAGTCGCCGTCAAATCCACCTCCTCCTCCGGAGGCGGCGTCGTCCTTGAGGGCCCCACATTTGAAGCAGCTGGATCGGCTGGCGAAGTTGTGGGCCCCGCAGTTGCCGACCGAACAGTACCAGTCCCCGGGCCTGACATCCGGACCGGTTATCAACCCGAACGGCGAACCCATCCTCCCGCCGTAGTCACCCGCAGCTCCAGGCCTCGGGTCGCCGCACCGCTGGCACGAGTCCCTCCTCTGGAAGTTGAGGTGCTGGCACGACCTGCAGTTCCAGTCTCCCGGCCTGTTCATTTTTTTTCCTCCCTGCTCCTCATCATCACAAATGATTAATTATTACCAAACATATTAACATTAATTAATTACTACTTAATAATAAAAAAATGAAAATATAAAAAATATAATTACGTACGTACCCTTAAATATAAGTAAAATTAGAATGAGAGAATTTGGGCAAAGAATAGAGAACAAATAAGATAATGTGGCTGTGATTTTGGTGGTGTATGGGTACGTGCTTATATATACTAAGGGGGCGGCCTCGATATATGTGGCTTTCCTTTTCAAATTATACTTTCACTTGCCTACCTATAACCTATCCTTATTATTCAACTATAGAGTCACACTTCAAAAAATAAAGGCAAATCTGCGGGTTAATACACCACATTTCATGTTTTTGCAATTTAATCACCACATTTGATGTTTTACAAATTGATACACCACTTTCGCCTTTTTTGCGAATCGATACGCAAATGACAATTCTGTTAACAGACATCTGACATGGCGGCCATGACGTGACTTAATACCATCTCAGATTTTTCTTTAGATTTTTGTTCACAAAACCGTCATCTATGTATCGATTTGCAAAAATATGAATGGTGGTGTATTGATAAGCATTTTGCCAAAAAGAAACAGAGACAAAGCAAAAATTTTAATAGAGTCATCGATCACTTAATTTATTGATATCTGTCCAAAGTATATTTGTTGTGTGACACATGTCAATACACTATTTGTGAATAATTGTGGATGACTTCATAAGCCGAGTCATCTGATAGTTCCATAGTAAAACTGTAGAGACTAATTATATATATATTAAAGATAAAAAGGAGAATTAATAATGTAGTGTTGTTGCAATTGCAATAATTATGTGTGTCATATATTCAAATGAGATTCTTAATTTTTTTTAAAAGGTGGTGAATGAATATTTGTGAAATTTGATAAAGCTTAATCTTGTATATGCTTTTAAGGCTATTGGGAAACTCATGAAGTGAAATTGAACATTTCAACACTCTCCAAAAACTTTTGTTGTACTATTCCATTTACGCCCTTTCTCTCTATTACAACTATGCCCTTAATTTCTTATTTTTTTTTACAAAATTTACTAAATTAATTACAATAAATTACTATTTGAACAGTTTTTCTGCTCCAATTAAATTGTATTGTATATGAATTAAATTCTTCAAACAACATAGATAGCTTTAAATTTCGATGTTGTTAATTATTTAGCCAAAATTGTGAAGATGCATTTTAATAATAATATGGTGGAGCAATGCAAAAGATTTCAACATTTGACCAAGCAATATAAGAAACCTGGAGACGCCAAGCAGCTGGAGAAAATATATTTTTTAGTATAAATAATTTTTGGGTTTTTTTGTTTTAGTTTATTATATTTTTCAGCTTCAATTAATTATAGTTATTATTATTATTTTTTGTTTAATTTCAGCCAATAACTTTTTTTTTACAAAAAAAATAAAAAAATCAATTTAGTATAATAAGTTTTAGTTTGGTTTATATTCATTGAAAAAGCTTTCGTTCGCCACTTTTAACTTTATCAACAATTTTGACCAATTCCTTATGTGAAATTAGTGGAAGAACTCGCTTGAACATTACTAAGGTGCAGCTAGTTTCACCTTCTTATAGTGTGTTTCGTCTGGTAGGACCGCACACTTTTCCCGGTTCTAATAATATGTTCGTCTCCTCCATTCCAATAAAATTTGTTCCATTTATTTTAGGTTTGTGTTTGTAATCATCAAAATATTTAAATTTAAAGTTCCAAGCGTTTTCTTTAGAACAAATTAACATAATTAGTTAAAGATATTACACCATATTTAAACTCGAAAAAGCTAGAGGAACAGAAAACGAAAAAAAAAAAATTAAAAAAAATTAACTATATATACTGAATTGTATTTTTCACACAAAGGGGAACATAGGGAACATACAATATATATTATATAACTATATGAAAAGTACTAATTAAGACGTGACCATATATTGCTCTGTATGGAGAAAAAGTTGGAACAAATTTTTTTTTTTTTTTGGTACAGGGATCTTCCGGTTTCTGGATCCACAGGGGAACCGACTAATCGGGAACAAAAATTTTAAACCCACATATGTCTGCTGGCTTGTTGTTGACTGGAGATATTGAAGACAAAATAAACAATTGTCATATTTGCTAGACATATTGAATATTCTTCGTACTTAATTATCTTTAACAATGTCCCCTGTATTAAATGGGTCATGTATCCGTAGTCGGTTTTTGTATAATGGAGACGAAATATGGTATAGCATATATACATTTATTTGTATTTACGTTTATTATTTTATTTTTATGTTTAGTATTAATTGGTAAGAGAATAATTATTTATTAGCTTGCTTAGTGGGCAAGTTATTGTTACAGTTGTAGGAGTCTTCTTTAAAGGAGTCCTTTTCTCTTTGATGTTAGACAGTTGATCTGAATAAAAATACATAGATTGAAATCTCTTTTATCTTCTCCTATGAGTATGTTTCAACTACATCGGTTAGTATCCGAAGTCAGAACGATCACGATGCCGCGAAGACAAGATGTTGTCGACGACAGGCGTGACGCCGCCATTTACCACCTGAGCCGTCAGGCTGGGGGGTTTAGCCGCCGACTCGAGATGATGGGTCGTCGAATTGTGGATCTGTCCGTGGATATTGGGGACATACGTCTAACTCTCCATATCATGGTTTAGGACGAGCAAATGAACCGAGACATTGTCGAGCACCGGTGCGGTCGCAGGGGTTTCAGATGTGGGCTTGGCTGACGAGGCTTTGGCAGGGGACGTCCCCATCACCCATGTACGGCGCATAAGACGACGAAAGTACCTGGTCCGACATCAACCCATTCGTTGGTCGTTCAACCTGACAGAAGGCGAATGAGTTCGACGATGGTCGTTATTCCGATCAGCAACGATCAGAAGTGGATTTCAAGGACGTCGGGGGTCGTGCGGCGCACCGCGTGGTAGAGGATTACAAAAACTAGTAGAGTCGCGACGCGCGATGTTGGGATTAGGGTTTCGCCGGCTTAAAGGGTTGTGAGGTGCGACGCGAAGATGACGACTTCGATGAGATCAGTGGTCACGAATTGTGTTGGGGCGATGCGGGGTTCCGGAGGCCAAGGGTGCCGGCTGGGACGCTGTTCACGGCAGCCCTAGCTCGCGGTTAGGGGGTAGCGCGGATTGTTCATCGAGGAGGTCAGCGACTCCGACGCGAGCGGTCTCTACGAAGGTCCGTCGTTTTTTGATGAGGAGACCTCAAAGACAGAGGAACATCTTTGCGGGGACCGCCCTAGCATCTGTCGTTCATGTTTGTTGCCACATATGTCGTGGAACGTAGCTGAAGATGTGCAATGATCGTCTTCTAGAAAAGAATTTTTTGTAGTTTAAGGATTTATGTCTGCCCTGGCGACGATGTTTGACAAGATATCCAGTCTTTTACTAGAGCTTGGGACGGACCTATACAATACAATTGGGGGAATCCGAAAGGGAGTTTTACAAGTTTGGCAGGCTTTGGGAATTTACTCAGCGACATGGTTTTCTGGGATTATTTGGCAATGAAAGAATTAAGAGAAACAAAAGTTGAACTATCAGCGTCGAGAGAACGACCACAAGATGGACAATATTTTCTAACTGCCACCACAACTCCAGGACTTAAGGTCGACAATGGAATCGTAATATTTTTTCACAAGAGCTCAACTTTAATGGATCCATTTCACAGTAGCCATGCAGGGGTATGGTCTCGCCATTTGAAGACGAGATTGTATCGAATTCAAGGGCGAATCTTTTTCGACTGGGGGAGAATGATGGAGACGAAATATCGTACGTCTAGCATCATTGATTTAGGATATACATTTATTTCCGCCATTTACGTTTATTATTATTCTTTTTTGTTTAGTATTTAACTGGTAAGATAATAATTATTTATTAGCTTGCTTAGTGGACAAGTTATTGAAATATCTTTTATCTTCTCTCACTCGTACACTTCCTTACGTCACCGTTTGTATGCGAAATTGCGGTTCCTTTTTCTTTATTATATCTTGAATATTCTTGTTTCGTACTTTAGTTTGAGTTGTACCAATTTAGTGTTTAAGCTATACGTGAGAAAGAAGCTTTAATCCCACTACACTATGGACCATCTCTAAAATAAGGACTAATTTGTCATTTCACTACAAACGGCAAGAACTCAAGCTGCTTTATTATTTCTCTCTTTCACTTTATTCAACAAATGACAAGTAGTAAGCAAACTCCAATATACCATAACACGAAAAAGATTTGATTCTTTCAAAGGACTTATCTAATTGGATCCCCACAACACAATCATTATGAGTTTTTTTTTTTAATTATTTTAGAGTATAAATATTTGAGTTACATTCAAAAAATATATAATTCGTGGGTTAATTAATTAATATGCCTACTAACATGTCTATATAATATCTGAAAGTTATGTGTTACTAATAATTGGTCAAAAGTTCTGCCTGCTGCAGATACGTTTTCATGCTAACACATGACAAGTAAAATAAAGAAAAACTAAAGTATGCCAGTGCAATCACTTTGAATCATGTTTTATTGATCATACCGTTTTAATTTAAATTTTTAAAATTTCTACTTATTTGTTTTTCCCCCAAACAATTAAGCACTTTGTGCAAATATTGGTGTGACCTGTTTGGTTGGTTTATAGCGGGATAGGTTGGTAACTGAGTTACGCAAACTCGGGTCGTCTCTCTAAGAAAGAGTGTTCGGAGCTTCGCTTACTAACTAGTTGTCGAAAGGCACAAAAATAGCAAATAAAATCATAAACATACATTAATATGATGGTTGAGGTTGAGTTAAGACTAATTACACTAAGAATAGAGAGCATCGAATTAAAGATGCAAGCTTTGAGAGAAAAAGACGCGAACTTTGGTTATCGGAGTCACCTCGACTTGATGAAAACGAAAATAAGCGAAGAGAAAATATGCTAGCAACGATTCTAGGTAGATAAATCGAGTCTACTTAACTAAATAATCACACTTAAACAAAGTAATCCCAAACTTGATCAGTGGAAGGCTGCGGAGAAAGTTCTTAGGTACTTACAAGGCACCAAAGAACACATGCTTATAGGAGATCTGATTCGTTTGAAGTGATCGGATTCTCATATTCGGACTACGTTGGATGTGTGGATAGTAGGAAATCAACATTCGGTTACTTGTTCCTAATGGCTGGAGGAGCAGTATCATGGAGAAGTATAAAACATTCCATCATTGCGACTTCCACTATGGAGGTTGAGTTTGTGGCATGCTTTGAGGCCACGATTCAGGGCTCATGGCTACATAACTTTATCTCAGGACTTGGAAACGTCGACATCTTGTCCAAGCCGTTGAGTATCTATTGTGATAATTCCGCAGTGGTATTTTTCTCAAAGAACGTCAAGTACTCAAATGGTGCAAAACACATAGAGTTGAAATACTTGGTCGTAAAAGAAGAAGTGAAGAAACAAAATGTTATTTGAGCACATTAGTACTGATTGCGTGATAGCGGATCAATTGACTAAAGGGTTAATTAGCCCCTATAACCTCTGCAAGGCATGTAGAGAAAATGAGGTTAATGCATGGGACCTTGTTGTACTTGTTTGGTAAAGATTTGGTGGGCAAGGGATAACCGAGTTACTCGAATCAGGTCGATCTCGAAGGAAGGCTATTCGGAGCTTTATCTACTAGTTGATTGTCCAAATCACAAAAAGAGAAAATAAAGTCCTAAACATTCTAAACAATTGATTGAAGGTTGGATTATCACTAAACGAGCAATTTAAAACGAGCAACACAAATCACTAGCAAATAACGGAACTAAACCATCGGAATCTCAAGTCATCAACACAACGTGATGGTAATCACCAAACATTGCCATGCTAGCTAAAACCTTAGGAAGATAAACCAAAATCTAGCACACGACGAGCAAGCATTCATCTCCTAACCACACTTAGTCAAGCATTCACGATCTAAAGATTCAATCTTTTCCTACAAGCAACACAAGCACAATATCAATTTTCACAAAAAGCAAACAAAGATATACGAAGTATGGGGCTTAAGACTAAGTACCCACTCTCACACGCACTTGGAAAGAGAAATGGAGTCAAAAGCTCGAAACTTTACTCGAAACAATGTCGCTGGAAAACCTCCCGGAAAATGACATGATTTCCTAGTCTAGAGAGAAAAACATAAACATAAGCTAAGTTCCCAAAATAAAAAAATGAAAGAATGAAAGTTTTATCCTCAAAATGCAAAGGAACAAAAATATTTATACTCTAGCTCCAACACACACTAGAAAAATGCACACTTAATGAGACACTCTCGACGTCTCCAAAATTTTCGCGAGCTCGCAGGGCATGGATGCCATGGGTGCACGGGCGCGGAGACACTCTCGAGCACGCCGAGGAAGTAGCAAGGACGCGGGCCAGGCGAGCGTGCACGAGCGCAGATGTTGGAGACACTCTCGAGCACACCGAGGAATTCGCGAGCACGCGAGTGGAGCAGGCGGCACTCGCGCGGTCGCCGTGCTTCCTGCGAGGTCAAGAGTCTTGCTGGGCGTGCGGGCGTTACGGGTGCACGGGCGTGGGCACGGCGTGCGCGAGGTCGCGGTGATGAGGGATCGTGATTTTGCCTACCGCTTGTGAATAATCGCGCACTCGGGGCCTTCGACTAAACACGATAAGTGTGACTTCAAGACGCTCTTAGGGCCTTCTCTTAGACACGGTTGTATGATAAACACGCACTCATGGCCTTGCTTAAACACACGAATTAACACAACGTCCTTTTCTATTAACTCATCAATTCTGGACATGAAACATAATGAGGGAAGACCCCTATTTATAGATCCTAAATTACTCTAATCCTACTCCAAATAGAACTCCTAACTCTTGCATGAATATAAATCCTAAGGCAACTAAATCTCCTAACATCTTCTACTAATAAAATCCTAAATCTACTAGATCTCCTAATTACTTTGCTTGCACTCCAATCCTCTTACTTGCTCCCCGCTCCAAGTCGCCGCCTCTGTCTTGCGCCGTCCTCACACCTCGCCCTAGCCCTCGAGGACTAGGGCTGCACCGCCTTCGCCCATGCGTGTATGTCCTCTCGTCTCGAGGCTTAAGGTCTCGCGCCATGCTTACACCATTCCTATTCCTTGAAGGATCATGCTTCGAGCTCATATCCACTTTGCCTATTCCTAATAGGAATATGCTCCCGGCTACGTTGCCTGATCTTCCGAGGATTACTCCTGTCACCGATCTTTCACGCGCGTTCCGGCACTCAGCTGCTTTTCCTATTCCTGCGAGGTTTAGTATTCGCGCTTTGCCTATTCCTACGAGGACTAGGCTTGCCCCCTTGTTCTTGCATTGTGCCTCGGGCATGTCGCCCAGCGCCCTACGCTCGCCCAGCGTCCCGCGCACCGCGCCTCGCTCGTCTATCGACTGATTGGATACTAATTTTGTTATTTAGGCATTTATTGAATTCAATTAGAGTTATTTTGTTCTTCACATATAACGTACATCATCATTATAGTTATTTGATTTTATAAGTATGTACATAAATGTTTGATGACTTATGGTTATGGTAGAAACGGTTTGTTTTATATTAATGTAAAGTTGAATTAGAAATGATTTGTGCTACATGGAAGGGATCATGTCGCTCGAAGATGTGTGACCGCCATGACTCAATTAATTTCTAGTTTGATTCTAAACTTATAGATATACATATTCAATATAAGTTTGATGAAAGGTACGCGCTTAAAGTAGTTCTTTAGGTTTCGACACATATGGTCGAAATGGAAGAATGTAATAATATTTTATATTATTATATTATTGTGGACCATATAATTAGTTGGACCTAATTGAATTCATAGTCAAACTTAATTAAGGTGAATATGTATTTAATAGAGTATTAATGTTCTAATATTAAAGAGTCCAATTTGTGATGTTTGACTTGAACAATAAGTTAGGTTAGAACATGAGGAATGAGAGTAGGATTAGGATTGTAGGTCTCCTCCTATATATGCTACTATGGAAAAATTCAAAACTACTCCAATAGGTTGAGGAGGTGCCATTTTTAGTCTCGCAAGAAAGCGAATATCACAAATAGTTCCACAACTTTCAAAAAGTAATCAAAAGTAAGACTTTTGATGCGATTTCAGATCTGTGGCGCAGATGTGACATTTTTTTGACATGCTGACATTTTTCATCACATGTGGCATGGCAGTAAACATGTGGGACTAGTTTTGATTTTTTTTCTATTTTTTTATATTATTAAGTAAATCTAAGACAACATTATGACTATATACAATTATTTGTATTAACTATTTATAAAAATTTTAATTATGAATAAGGATAAAATATACATTAAAATAAAATTAGAAAATATTCTAATTACTTTTATTTTGTAATGTGTTATTTTCAATAGACATTCTTTTAACTTCTTTTTAATATTAAATTATTATAAAACTACAAAAAAAATATTTTTATTTATCAAATAATTATAGTTAATGTTTTTTATTCATGACATAACCTTTTTTATAAATTTATTATTATTTAATGAAAAGTATAGTAAAAAAATGTTAACTATAATTATGTTATGAATAAAACTAATTTTGTAATTTTATAATAATTTATTTTTATAGTTAATTTATGTAATAATTACTATATTTCTTATTAAATAATTATAAAATTAAAAATATAAAAAATATGTCCATGAATAAAAATGTTAGCTATAATTATGTCATGAATAAAGCTAGTTTTGTAATTTTATAAGTTATACCATATATCTCGTTTTCATTCCATCGAAAATTGATTTTACTGTGTAGACGCTTATGACCTCTCCCTCCAATTGGGTGGCCATCCATCTGACATGTCCTTGGTAAATTGAATAAAGCGGTTTTTTGAATTTGATAATAATTTAAAAGTATAGTTAGTTTTTATATATTTTTTAAGTAATTATAAAATTACATAAATATTTACTATATATTTTATTAAATAATTAAAAATTACCAAAAGCATACGTCATGAATAAAAATTATTAACTTTAATTCAGTTAAGAATAAAACTTCTTTTATAATTTTATAACAATTTAATATTATAGTTAATATTTATATATTTATTAAATAATAAAAATAAATTACCAAAAAAATGTTATATATTTCAAATGCGAGTATTCGATAATAAATCAATTTAAAAATTGGGCAGTGCTTGAAAAGTTAATCAAATATTTATATTTTTAAGTAAGTTACATATTAAAAATAATAATTCTAAGAAATTATAGATACAAATTCATATAATATGATATTTTTAAAATTGCTCATCCAAATGGAAAGAGCAAGCCAAAAAAAGAAAAGGTAATTAATTGTTATTTTCCTGTACATGTAAATATCTCAGCCTTGAAGTGCATAAATGACACGATTTGAGAAAATCAGCATCCGTAACTCCAGATATTGTTAAAAAGAATAATTCTATGAAAGTTTTTTTGAAGCATTGTACAATTGTTGAAATGTATTATCGAATATTCATATTTCTAAATTTTTGTTTGTAATTTTAAAATTATTTAATTAAAAATATAGTAAAACATGTTTACTACACTTATCTCATGAATAAAATTGTTTTTATAATATAATAATTTAATATTATAAAGAAGCTAAAAAATACCTATTAAAAATAACACATCACAAACAAAAGGAATTAAAAATATTTTTTAAATTTATTTTAATGTATAATTTATCCTTATTCATAGTTAAAATTGTTTACAAATAGTTATAATAAATAATTATATATATTCATGATCTTGTCTTAGATTTACTTAATAATATAATATATTAATTAATATATATATAATTTATATAACAAAAGGAGAGCATAACAATATAAAAAATAGAAAATTTTCAAAACTAGTCCCACAAGTTTACTGTCATGCCACGTGTGATGAAGGCTGCCAGTATGTAAAAAAAAGCCGCCACATTTGCGCCACATGTAGTATTTGGCCTTTCAGACCCGAAATCGCCTACTTTTGACTACTCTTTGAAAGTTGTGGGATTATTTGTGATAATCGCTTTCTTGTGGAACCAAAAATTGCACCCCCCAACCTGTGGGACTAGTTTTGAATTTTTCCTATACTATATGCCCCTCTCTTTCGGCTCATACGAATATATAGTTCTCAACATCAAGAGCTTTATGGAAAGACAAGAGACGCGGGAGAGAGAAACGATCATTGGAAATTATTACGAGAAAAATGATCGTAGGTCAACATCAAAGATCAAGAAAACAAGGAATAACTGTAAGCTAGACTCTTATAAGTTCTACGTGCAATTTAATTAATGCAAAGATCCATATTCTATGAACTGATATAATTACATGCTTATGGTTTATTCAATTTCGCCTAACAATTATGAGCATGCCCGTTAAATTTCTTACATTATATTAAATTTTTTTAAAAAAAAATAAATGATTTCTTTTTCTTTCTAATTAACAAGGAAAAACATGAAATTAAGGAAAAATATGAAAGAATAGCTCCCCCATCATTCAGCTGAAACTGATTTCATGTTTTTTTTTTTTTTTATTGTATTGTTTTTCTAATAAATATAGAAGCAAATTTATCCTTTTATGATAGAGCGCAGTGCAGATATATCCATCCACTCGTGTGTGTCAGATATTTAATAAATGTATTATCTATTACATATCTGAAGCTGAATTCGAAGCCAAAGTTGCATGGCTGGATTTCCCAAGAAGGACGACGACGACGACAACGACGACCGACCGACGTTGCTCAATTAATCCAATAAATATTAAGACAGCAGAGATTAATTAAGGAAATATTCTTAATATAATGAAAGACAGAACATTAATACTTCAAAAGAAAGAGATTAATTGGTAGAGAGTTTCGATAAAGATAGCCGAAGCTGTTATAATGGAATGGGAATTGAAGTAGTCTTCGAGGTCCAATTTGACTGACCATCTTTTCTTTCTTTTATTACAAACACACACACACACACACTGCCATGGCTTTTTTGCTGTCACATATTTTTCCTTTTCTCCCCCTAATAATTAATAATCTTTTTTTCTTGTGTATATTGTGTGTTGTGCTCAGTTTGAATGAATTATGAAACCAAAATGCCGGTCTCCTTACGGAACTCTGTCGGGGTTTGTAACTGTTAGATCGTTATGTAATTGTCGGGGATAATTAATCTATAGTTTCGTAACGGGACCGTAACATATTCGATTATGAAATACTATCTCTCTCTCTCAAATCTAGGTGTAAAGCAAGAATCAGGTGACCATTCTCCAAGAAACAATGTGTAAGGGAAAATGATGAAAAAATATTTAAGAAAAATGGACAAATAATTTAAAAAAAAAAGAAACACTTAAATAGAATTAGGATATATGTATGTATGTATGTATGTATGAGAATTGAGAATAAAACCCACCATTTTCTTGGGGAGTGGTAAAGAGAGCTGTGGCAAACTGTGAAAAAAGCATAAGTAATAAAGCGGTGGGCTGATTCGATTCCTCTCTACTTTTGAATGATATATATGGTTTCCAATTCCATGCACTATTATTATTATTATTATTATTATTATTATTATTATTATTAGTATTATTTATTATTATTATTATTATTATTATTATTATTATTATTTATAAAATAACTTAGCTCTTAATAGATACTAGTATCTTCACCCGTGCGATGAACGGAACATATTTATTAAAATATTTTAATAAATACATTAAAATATATAGATATATATATATATATATATATCATAAAAAGTAAATGAAAAATAAATAACATTATTATTGAATAGATAGTAAAAGTACAATATTATATGATATTACAAATTATGAAAAACTTCTTGATAGACAACATTTTTAGTAGTTTTCTTTTACCCATTGTCGTCCCCCCACATATTAATATCTTAAATCCTGTGGATTAGTGACTCGAGACACATCAACGTATAATTGACCATGACTAATAAACACCAGTCTTTTCATGTAAAGTCCGACATGGAATAACGACTGCTCGTAACTCTTGTTGATTGTCATTGCGTAAGAAAACATAAGAGTAAATTGTCTACGCTGGAACTTGAAGGGTATCATGAGATCAGATGGAGTTAGGGAAAGTCTTGATACCAATACCTTATGTCCACCATTTGATCTTGTTAGAATCTTACATTCAAACACGTGAGTGAAAAGTTTCGTTATCACCAAGCGTGTTCCATTACACAGTCCAATTGAATGATCAATGTTTCTCAACAACATGACAGGAGTCCCAACCTTTAAGTGCAATTCATGATTTGGAAAACCAGAACATTTTATACTATTTAAGAACTCCAGAGTGCGCAGGTCATGCAAGAAATCAACACCACCATCGGATTTGAATATGAGAGAACAATATAACGACACAGATTTTGAATATGAGATTTATAGCGTGAATTACTCCTATTCTGTACTCAAGTATCTTGGTAACTTTGGGTGTATTTTGTTAAGCATTCACCAATAATAATGCTTAATTTTTATTGACATTAATATAATTCAAGTATTTTGTTAAGCATTCACCGGCAAAATTTCAAAAATGATACATTAAATTGGCGTTGTCAACAAAACAAATATTTTGTTGTCCCTCACGGAAAGGAAATATTTAGTTGACAATTTGGTCGGAAAGATACATTAATCACTCAACCTGGATAAATAACTGACGTGGCCGGATTAGATAATGACGTGACATTATAAATTTCCTTTATTTCCTACGTGGCGTGATGTGTCATCCTTCTCTCCAAGTACACAACTACGCATAGATAAATAAAAATAAAAATAATCCAAAAATAAATAAATAAACAAATAATAAAAAACATCATAAAAAATAAAATAATAATAATAATAAACAGAAAAATAAAATAAAATCCAAAAATAAATAATATAAAAAATAGAAAAAATATATTTCGTTCTATTTTGTCAGCTATATATTAATAAAATATTCAAAAAATTAATATTTTGTTAATATATATTAAAAAATAAAAAAAAATATTTCGTTTAATATAAATATATTTCACTAATATATATTAAAAAATACTAAATAAATAAAAATGAAATTCATTAATAATAATAATTATATATAATTTATTATACTATCA
>CACSLK010015970.1:2403860-2414572 GCA_902706635.1 Striga hermonthica
TCATTGTTTGTTGCCGGAAAAAGAAATTTCACTGAGTGACAGAATAATCGGTTTTCTGGGTCCGCCAGGACTATTCCTGCACCTGCTCGGTTGACTGTCGAGGAGCCGTCGATATAAAGAACCCACGGTTGATCGTCGTGATGAACTGTTATAGCCGGAGTGAATTTGGCAATGAAGTCGAATAAGGCTTGTGCCTTGATCGCGGTCCTCGGTTGGTAGTGGACGTCAAATTGCCCAAGTTCAATCGCCCATTTGATCATGCGTCCCGAGGTGTCAGGTCGGTGCAGGACTTGGCGCAACGGATACGAAGTGCGGACAGTTACAGAATGTTCTTGGAAGTAAGGTCGTAATTTTCGAGCAGCGATGACAAGCGCAAACGCCAATTTTTCCATAGGAGGGTAGCGCAGTTCGGCGTCATGTAGGGCTTTGCTAATGTAATAAACGGGTGATTGTAGCATTCCTTCTTCACGTATCAAAACAGCGCTAATCGCAGAATCACTGACTCCGAGGTATAAAAACAGCATTTCCTCAGGTCTTGGTTTTTGTAACGTTGGTGGAGAGGCAAGTGTCTCCTTGATGCTGATGAGAGCTTTTTGACATTCTTCGGTCCATTCAAAGCACTTTCCTTTTTTGATTGCTTCGAAGAAAGGTTTACAACAGTCTATGGATTTGGAGATGAACCGGTTGAGAGCAGCAAATCGGCCAGTTAGGGCCTGAACACCCTTAACCGAAGTCGGGGGAGTTAGATCTTGAATGGCTTTGATCTTGGCCGGGTTGGCTTCAATTCCGCGCTGGCTGACCATATAGCCCAAAGACTTTCCTGATTTAACTCCGAAGGTGCATTTCTTGGGGTTTAAGACCATGGAGTACGATCGGAGAACATCAAATATATCTTGAAGGTGTGTTATATGGTCAGAAGCGCGCACCGACTTGACGAGCATGTCGTCGACGTAAACTTCCTTAGTATGACCAATCATCATGGCAAACATTTTGTTGACAAGGCGTTGATAAGTGGCTCCGGCGTTTTTCAACCCAAACGGCATCATGGTATAGCAGTACAAGCCTCGTGCTGAATAAAACGAGGTGTGTTCGGAGTCCTCAGGATCTATAGGAATTTGATTATAACCGGAGTAAGCATCTATAAAACTCATTAATTCGTGTCCCGACGTGGCGTCAACCATGTAATCTATGTGTGGGAGAGGGTAACTGTCCTTGGGACACGCCTTGTTCAAGTCGGAAAAATCAATACATAGTATCCACAGACCATTGCTCTTTTTGACAAGAACGGGGTTTGAAACCCATGTCGGATACTTGGCCTCTTGAATGAATTTGTTATCGATGAGTTTCTTAACTTCATCTTCCAATGCTTTTTGACGATCTGGCCCCAGTTTTCTTCGTTTATGGACAACAGGCCGGACGGTTCGATCGAGGTTTAACTTATGACAAGCGACACTGGGGTCGATGCCCTTCATATCTTCGTGTTTCCATGCAAAAACATCAGAATTGCGTTTAAGGAATGAAATAAGTTCTGACTGAAGAGGCTCTTGGAGATGACTCCCGATGCGCAACGATTTGTGGAAGATTGGTTCATCGACATATATTAATTCTACGTCTTCTCCAGGTTCGGCTCGATCACTTTGGCTTTTTTCTTTAAATTGGGCTCTTGGGTCTAACTCATCTTCTTCAAGGATAGGTTCCTTTCCAGGCCGGCGACCTTGATCTTCGGTCAAAGGATCCGAGGTGGGAAAAGCACCGACGTTGCGGTTTGGTTCTTCGGACGCCGTGTTGTCCGAAATGGTTCGTAGTGGAGAATTTTCGTTATTACCCGTCGAGGTGGAATGGATTCCACTGGGTGGTATGAATGTGATAAGTTCTTGAGCTTCTCTCTGGTCTCCGAAATGCGTCCCTTCTCCTCGCGTAGTCGGGAACTTTAGTGCATAGTGAATGATCGAAACCGCTGCCCGAAGTTTGTACAACGTTGTTCTGCCAATGATGGCGTTGTACTCGTTGTTGATATCAAGAATTTTGAAAGTCTCCATGACGAGCTTGGTGACGTTCTCCGAAGTGCCAAATCTGACTGGTAAAGTGATCTCGCCGATAGGCTTTGAAATACTTCCGTTGAATCCTTGTATCTGGTCATTACAGGGTCGGATGTCGGCGGGATCGAGACCCATTTTGTCGAAAGCTTTTAACATCAAAATGCTCGAATAGGCCCCAGTATCTACCATAACGCGATGAACAGGAATTCCGCATATAGAGACAGTGAAGAATGAGGGTGTGCGAAGTGATTAGCATCCTCCATATTAAAAGTTATGGGACAGTTCCGATTGTTGAGGATGTCTCTCAAATCAGTAGTGTACACCTGTTTGCCGGAGTTGTACGCTTGTCGGGCATAGGCTTTGATTTGTCGACGGGACAATGTACTGCGGGAGTTATTGGTGTTGACACGGTGGACGGTGATTTGCATTGGTTCAGGAGATCGATCTCGTTTACGTCCTTGGGCAGTTCCAGCAAAATCTGAATTGGGCATTTCCGAGGTGAACATAAATACTTCCTTGTCTCCTTGTCGGATGCGTTTTTGCATGGCGCCTCGGTCCTCCTCGTCATCCTCATCATATGATTCGATCTGACGCCCTGGACCTCGTCTCTGGGGGTCGGTGTTGCGGTAGAACTTCCTGAGCTGCGGATGACCGATTAAACGTAACAGGGCAGCCAACAAACTTAAACATTCATCAGTATTGTGCCCTGGCGATTTATGATAGGCACAATACCGGGACTTATACAATTTTTCTTCAGGCATCCGCAGTGGTTTGGGATCCGGTAAAATGCCTTTCCCTTTGATTTCTTCGTATATGGTAGCTGCCCCCGCGGAGTATACAGTTTGATAGCCGGACTTCACATCGGTAGCATACTGTTTTCGGGCTGCTCGAACTTCAGGGTCATTGGGGTCTCCTCGAGGAGGTCCCCTGAATTGAGCCTTGCTTTGCTTTTCGAAAAATTTATTCTTCTTTTTCTCGTCGGTCCCCGCCTTAGAAGACTTCGGGTTAAAATTAAAATCAGGGACTGACATGGCTTCTTCAGCTATGATGTGTTGCTGAGCTCGAGCAAGAAATTCTTGAAAAGTGTTCGGCTTATTTTGACACAATGTCCAGCGAAAAATCGAATTCGGTTTCAATCCGGCAATAGCCATGACAAGCAAGGTTTCAGGGTGACAAGGTTCCATGTTTTGGACTCGGTCGTTAAATCGAGCAATGTAGTCCTTGACACTTTCATCATCTTTTTGAGTTACGTTTGCAAGAGATTCTTTTGGAATTAAACAGACTTGAGCCCCGATGAAATGAGATCGGAAAGCCGGTCTCAATTGTTGCCACTTCCAAATTGAATGGGGAGGAAGAGAATGGTACCATTTTTGGGCCCGAGGCCCCAGCGTGAGAGAAAACATACGACACCGAAGTGCGTCTGAGGCCCCATGCAGATCCATCCACAAAGTATAATGACCGAGGTGCGAGTCAGGGTCTGAAGTTCCATCGTATAGCCCGATCTGGGGGACTTTGACTTTCCCAGGCACAGGTTCCGAAGTGAGCTCCAGTGTAAGGGGGAGTCGGCTTCTAGATATGCTTGTGCCGAAGTTGAGGTCCGTCGAGGAGGGTCTTTCGGCATCCTTTGCCGACTTTCCAACTCGGCAATTCTTCGTCGCAGCATTTCAAGTTCGGAAGTTTCTTGACGAGCTCGGTTTCTCTCAATATGTTGACGAAGATCAGTCTGCACTGGATCAGGAGGAATTTGACGTCGTACCTGAGGTGGCGACCATCGTGAATGTCCCGACTGACTTTCGGCGGTTTCTTCGCGTGGTATTACGAGGGGATTACGCCCAACATCGGCGTGACGTGTAGTTTGTTCTGGAGGTGGTTGCGATGCTCTATCGCGAGGTTGAGAGGTGGCGTGAGACGTAGTTCTTCCGTCGTCTCGTCGCACCGGTGGATTCTGCGGATTTGCAGGAGTCGTTGGCATTATAGAGTGTCCCGGGGCAGTCGTCGATGTTCCGGGGATTGTTTGAGCCATCAGAGCGGCGAAACCACGTGCAAAATCCGGATTTTGAAACAAAACAGTATAATCCGGTACAGGGGGAGCTACGGCTTGTCGCCTGGCGGATTGCGCAGCGCTGCGACTGTGGCCATCTCGTAAGGTGAGACCACGATGATCTGAATGAGACATGATGGATATGGCTGATATGAATCGTTACACGAGAAAGCGGAGAGTAACCTCAAATCACTTATGAGACCCTCCTTCTAGCGGCAAACTGTTGTCGTGCGATTCTTGACAACGATATAAAAGGAGATTTAGGTGATAATTGTTAGCGGTTTGGACATAAAGCATGTAAGAACAACTCAACAATGGCCCCGACCCGAGGTGGACCGAGGTGAAAAGCCTTTATGGGCTATTGCGTGTTGCATATTGATGAGTTCGGGATTCCCCATACAAGTGTCATAAGTTAGCTATTTATAGTAACTTTTTATGTACATATCGGGATCTGTGCATTTGCTTTTTCATAAAGCTACTTTTTAGTGGGCGGCGAGATCTGTGGCCCCCACTCTTAATGATGTCAAATCTCGTAAGTCGCGATAGGGGTGCGTAGGCGCCTTGTCACCTGCTTTAAGAGATGAGACCTCGGTTCGTGCTTGCCTCGGTTTGGTGTGACTTCGGTAGGTATAGGTTACTTCGGTCTTCGGTAGCTCGAACCAGTTCATTGCGCGGACTAGCACGGCTTTGGATCATGCCGGTTCGATGGTTAATTTCACTTAACATGATGCTTAAGACTCCTTAATCGATGCTTTGCCGAGTTGGATGATAACAAAAAGTTATCAATCAAAGTGACAAAATAGCATCTTTCGCATAATGACGGGGTCTTAGACGATCCCCAAACATCTGAATGAACATAATTCAGGATACCTTCAGTCTTATAAATAAATGTTCCAAACTTCACTCTCTTCTTCTTTCGTAGAACATAATGCTCACAAAAGTCTAGTTTACACACTTTGACATCTTTCAATAGTCCTTGCTTTGCCAATATCTGGAAGGATTTTTCACTAGCATGTCCCAACCGCATATGCCACAACTTGTCTGCTTCAGACTTTTTGTTGGTGTAATCTGCTCCTGTTTTTGTTCCAACAACTCTACCACCTTCATAGTAATACAAGTTATTCATCCTAATGTCTTTCATCACCCCGAGTGAGCCGGATGTATCCTTCATAACTCCATCTCGCAAAGTCACTATCAAGCTTTTAGATTCTAAGGCTCCTAATGAGATGAGTTTTTCTTCAAACTCAGCACGTACTGAATGTCCGTCAAAACTCTGGTGGATCCATCGTGATTCTTCACACAGATTGAACCTATCCTAATTGTCTTACATGCATTATCATTACCCATATAGACAACCCCTCCATTGATCTCTTGAAAATTGAAAAGCCACTCCCTTATGGGAGACATATAGTAGGTGCATCCTGAATCCAAAATTAAGGTGCATCCTGAATCCAAAATTCATTCGCCTGGATGAGATGGTGAAAGTGAAAACACAAGTAAAAGTTCCGAGTCTTTACTTCCACACTCAGCAACATATGTATCTTGCAGAGATTTTCCATTCTTCTTCAACTTAGGACAATCTTTCTTCCAATGTACTTTCTCATGGCAGAATGCACACTCGTCTTTTTCAAGTTTGGTCTTTGAATGTCATATTCCTCATCTATTCATCTTTTGACTCTTCAATTGACCTTTTGCAACCAACGCTTCATCTTCTGTTATTGTATTCTACGTCTCTTGTTTGTTCTCATTCCTCAACTCATAGCTATATAGAGCACAACTGACCACTGCAAGAGTTACATCATCCTTTCCATGGAACAAAATCCACCATGGTTAAGGCTTTCAAGCTGGGTGGTCATTTGTTTGAACGACCCCAAAGGGCAGTTTGGCAAGTCTTGACAACCAAATTCACCAATATTAAGGCTTTCGAACTGAGTGGTCGCTTTTTTGAACGAACCCAAAGGGGCGTAGGGCAAGTATTGAAGACCAAACCTACTATGATCAAGGCTTTCGAGAACTTCTCTAAAGTCTTAACCTAGTTCAAAAGGGAGGATGGATTGGTTAACCATACCACATGCACCACAAACGATGGCCTCGAAGGAAGGAAAAACAACCAAACGACAACCCAGAGGTTGAATGGTGAAATTTCTAAAGATGAGATGAATTTTGGAGACCTCAGTGGCAGGTCTAGTAAACAAATACTAAAAACTATATTATGCGGTTTAAGTTTTGGTGGCCTTAGTAAAAGGTCGACTAAGCAAGATCTATTAAACATGCAGGAAATATTGTGGTGATGGAGTATATGTTCCGGTTTTGCACTTAATTAAATTTTGGTTACAACTCTTGAGCATCAAAGTCACATGGATTTGGACAAAATCCACGACCATATACATAGATAAATTAAGCCAAACATTGTTGCATCAAAATAAAAGTACACAATTGTTCACAAATAGCACTAGCAGACAATAAATTTACAACAATTCTTCACGAAGTTGGATTAGCTGAAGAGCTCAACTGGTCAGGGGGTTGGCCTCGGCACCATCAGGGTTACAAGTCAACGCTTCTGTAGGCCTCGTCGAGGGATTGGTGGTGGTGTCATCGACAATCACTTAAGTCCCCCAGGAGTGACATGTGTGATCGACGAGACTGCTATGAGAATCACAAGAGGAGCGATTTTGTCGACGAGGCCACCATAGATTAGACAATTCCCAAAAAGTCATGTCTCACCACACATGCTCCAAGAAAAGAGTTTGATCACCCTCAAAACTGGTGGGGCAGTTCGACAACTTCTTGGCAAGAGCCTCAACATCAAACTCACGGGTAAAGACTTGGGCTTCGGCCTGGGCGTATACCTCGTTTATGGAAATTTGCATAAACTCTTGCGCTGCCAGAACGTTCTTGGTGATCGAAAGAAGTCCTCGATAACTTGTTTCTGGTAGGATTCGAGGAAGGCATCACCAAGTGTGGAGCGGAAAAAGAACTGCCGACCCTCTTGATGACCACGAGCAACAGATTGATCGAGCACCTTTTCAAACTTCGTCTCAGCCTCCACTTGACGAGTTTGGGCCTCGGCAAACTTGTCTTTCTTTGCTCATAGCTCGTCTTGGTGGCAGTCTCACTTGAACAGCTTGGCCAAAAACTCGGCCTTCAACTTGTCTAACCACTTTACTTCAGCAGCCTAGTCATGGTTGGCGGCCTCAAGGGCCTGAATGGATGGGCCCAATCCTCCGAGGTCCTCGTCGAGGATGGGTGTGACAGCAACAAGAATCTAGGAGGGGAAAAGGGCTCACAACATCTAAAATGAAAAAATACTAAACAACATTAAGGTACAAAGGAGAAGGGAAATACTATTGTAGTAAATTATGTTTTACCGACTACCAAACAGGTCGATCTCTCGTGGAAGGTTAGCCAGAATGTTTTGCACATGTATTTAATCACAAAAAGAAGAAATTAAATTCCTAACCGCTCTAATTCATAAGATATCGCTTTAACTATCAACTAAAAATCTCAAACAATGCAAATTCAAAATTCAAGCAAAGATGATCAATCAACAATGATAAAGAAGCTAGGGATTCGGAGATAAAAGTTTTGGTTCAAAATACAACTAACGGGTGAGTGATCATTCGTTTAAAAGATTCAAATAACCTATACATTCAGAGACTCGTGCTCAATAACTCTTCGTAACACGAGAATAAACATGAACGACAAATTAACAAGTCGTTTAACGCATAAGACAATATAGTTACGAACAAGCCTATTTTATATGAGCCTAGATCGATCGAATCCACCTCTTTCGGTTCTAAAAGTCGCTTAAATTATACTAGAAGGTGGTTAACCGACTAATCTTTACGAATTAACAATATCAAACCCGAATGAATCATGTTCAATTGAAAATCAATTGCAAGTTGAAGTGTCACTCATCAACAACATTAAACAATCAAGAATGATAATCAAAAACCTTTTTGAAATCAACTCGTATAAATTGAAAAATCAATAAGCACGATAATAAAAAACAAATTCAATACATCATGCTATATCCCTAGAGAATTGAATTTAATTACTCATATGGAATTCAGCAAAAGCCATCTCAAAAACCCAAGCATTCATATTCAAGGATTAGATAAAATGGATGGAAAAGTTACGATTAATAAAGATCGGAGAGTTGAATCCAATGAACCATCATAATCCAAAAACATAAAGAATAAATTCAAGCCAAAATTCAAGATGAAAGATGGAGTTATATCGTTGAAATCTTAAAAAAAAAAAAGCGAGTTTGAGGAATATTTTTTAGGTCTGGGAATGTATCCGGATATATAGGGTTCAAAAAACCGAACAAAAATGAGAAAAATAAAAAAAAAATTAATTTTGGTCGCGCCCAGGCCCTAATGGCGCCTGGACGCTGGTCTGTAGCCTCGTTAGGGGGTCGCTAGGCCTGGGTAACGACGCTAGGTGGGCGCTTGCAGCGTAAAGGGTCTGAAAGCAGCGCTAGCTGGGCACCTGGGAGCTGGCGTGTGCGCGGGGGGTGCTGGGTGAGCTGGTGGCCTGCTTGAGCGACTTTGCATCTCAGGCTTGTTTGAGCTCGTCCGAACTCAGAATTGAGTTCCACTTTTTCCTGCTCGTCACCAAAAAACCTTCTAATTAATTATGCTTGCACGACCAATTAATTCTTGAAATCATATCTACCCGAAGCTCCCAACCTGGACACTTAAAATGACAAGAAAACGAAGAAAACAAAGAAACACAAACAAAAAACACATAAAAACTTGAAATAAAGAAAAACACGCAATAAACTACAAATAAAACTAAAACCAAAGAAACGACCTAAAACGACCAAAAATAAAAGTAAAATAACAACTGAAAATGCAACAAAAATGAGACAAACAAGTACCTACACCAAACTCTTACACAGGTTGAACTCTTGTCAAACGAAAGGGAAAAGCAAGAATGTATATGTGAGAATTTGTTGCAGAAGTAAAAACAAGTAAAATTGGCCAAGGCATCGAGAGATAATAGCTGCAGGATAAAAGGTGGATTCAGCGGTCCAAATCCAATTCAGCAGCCGAGAAGACAGGGTAAATTCGATAGTTAGGTTAAAGTGAAGGTGGACGAACAAGATTAATCTTACATTAAATGGAGCGCACTAAACAAGGGATGCATGTACTTTGAAAAGCGCTAGGTGACAGGACGTTTGGACTGCACTGGCACGTGACGACAAGACGGTTGTATGGGACATACGATGAAACGTGGCAACCATATGAAAATTCAAAATTCAAAAGGAGAAAGCCCGGAAACAAACCGAGTAAGGCGCGGTAATGGTCTCAAAGTAAGGATGAGGCTCGATAACGTAAAAAGAGGACCAATATGCTGGGATCTAAGAATAACCCACTTTCACTCTTGGATCGAGTCGTCTTGGCTCGGCCAGAGTGGGTGGACTAGATGGTATGTGTAACCACACCATGTCGACTAGACCAGAAGAGCAGCTAGACTGGACCGGGTCAGTCATCGGGTCAAATAGGAAATGAACACTACACAAGTTGGAGGATCCTTAGGTCGTGAAAGACATCGATGACACGAGGGGTACCAGCAGGTCGAATGAGGGCCTTTGGAGAGCCTAGTGAGATTTCAACCTAAAAGAGTACCTGGTCGAAGGATTGACCAGACTAGCAGGATAGTGAGGCCCAACGACGAGGTTACCTCACCTCGAGGTAATCAAGGTTAGGCACACAACTGGACTGTCTAAGAAGAGGACTAAAGGATAAGACTGAATCTCATATGGCACATGGGCCAAGACACGTGGCACTATCTGTTTAGTCTATTTTCCATAATCGTTTGGGGCAGTACGGGTAGCTTAGGCAGCTTAGGCAACCAGCTCGCCATATCCGAGTAGGCTTCTAGAAACATACCACTCATACCTATAAATATGAGTGAGATGTGTTGTTTTGGGGTTACATTCTCCATTATTCCATACACTCTTATATGACACTTCATCTTCTACAAGTGCTAACTTAAGTTTTAGAGGCTTTTCACTAAAAAAAACCCTTCGGTGTAAGAGTTCTGCAGACTCGGAGGCATTCAATTGCCGATCAAGCTCGAGATCTAGATATTTTAGCCACTCCAGTCGGTCGGCTATATCTGGTTTAATGATGCCCAATAGGAGTCTATTGTCCACCTCGTCACTTCTGCCCGCAACAATACTCATTTTCCCGGTAAGCGTAGTCTTTATGTGTGGATGTATGATAGCGGTGCTTCACATCATATGACGGGATACTTGGAATTTTGTTTTTCTGATATTTGGGATATTCTGCCCCAGTCTGTGCAGTTATCTAATGGCACACTCACCACTGCGTGTAAAGCTGACACTGTTCATCTCGGTTCTCATATTATTTTATATGATGTTTTGTTCGTTGACAGTCTTCAGTACAGCTTGATATCGTTATCTCGTCTGTTGGAACAATCAGGTTGTGTTGCTACTTTCACTAGTAAATATTGTGCTATTCAGGACTTCACTTCGAGGACGGTGATTGGAGCAGAAGAGCAGTTGGGGGGACTCTACTTTTTTCGAGGGACGATCGCTGCCAATGCTTCTCGGGTGTCTTCGGTTATGCAACACTTGTGGCACCAGCGGATGGGTCATC
>CACSLK010015970.1:2415293-2430452 GCA_902706635.1 Striga hermonthica
TCCAAATAAAGTATGCATTAAATGTGAGTTGACTTTTTCTTGCTACTATTTTTGGTAAATAGTATGGCTTTTAATATAAGTATAGATAAATATTTAATATACCTTAATATATTTAGTTATGTAATTAATTTAAAAGTATTTAAACAGATTCATCAAAATTTATATTTTTCTTCTTAATTTATTACTATAATTAGAAATAAAATCAATCACTATTACATAATTTATAGTTGAGCATTAATGGAATAGTTAATTATTTATAGTTTATTAAATTACACAACTGCTTAAATTTTTTATTTGGATAGTTTATACAAAAATAAATTTCTTTTAATTAACTAAACAATATAAGTTTTATAATTGTACTTATTATTTATATAGATATTTACATATCTGATAAAAGTTTACCAAAATATTTTCTTTTGATCTCAGAAAAAAAATAAAAAAATGACAAACTTATTTCAAAGGAATATAACATAATTTATTATCAATTAGTGCACCGTACGAGTTGCGTATTAATTTAAATATACACGTTTTATGTAATTTTGCACAATTTAAATTTTATATAACATTACCAATAAATTAATATAGGTAAATCATATAACATATTTATTCCATACTTTAAATTTGTAAACATTATTTAACGCGGTGATAAATTTGAAGGATAACGTGACCGACAACAAATCTAGAAATTTGAACGATAACGCTTGTGTGTGTATATATATATACATATATATAAAAAAAATATTGTGTAGTCCAAATTTGAGTTTCAAATCTAAAAGCCAAATAAATAATTATTCATAACTTACGGGTCAATATTAACTTGAACGTAAATGAAATAGTTTATTATTTATGGTTTAATAAATTATTCAACTACTTAATTTTTTTGATTTGGATAGTTATACAAAAATAAATTTATTTTAATTAACTAAACAATATAAGTTTTATAATTATACTTAAATATATATATATATATATTAAAATATATGATAAAATTTTACCAAAATATTTTCTTTTATGGAATCACATTGTAGCCAAATCGAATTTAAAAATAAAAAATTTAAAATGACACCTGTTTGGAAATGAATCTAATATAATTTATTATCAATTAGTGCATCGTACAAGTTGTGTAGTAATTTAAATAGACATATTTTATGTAATTTTGCACAATTTAAATTTCATATAACATTTTTAATAAATTAATATGCGTAAATTGTATTAAATACTGATTCCATATTTTTTATTTACAAATATTATTTCATGAGTATTTTTAATTTATAAATTTTAATACATATTTTTTACCCGTGCGTCGCAAGAGATTCATACTAGTTCATTTATAAATGTCATAAATTTGTAGATACTTATATATACAGTCACTATTTTTATAATTAAACATATTAAAAAAAAAAAAACACCAAATATAATTAAACGGTTGGAGCATAAATAATATAGAAATTTAATGAATATAAAAAAATATAATTTATATTCCACAATTCTTATTTTATATAATTTACATGGTTGATAAAAATAAGAATTGTAGAATCATGTATCATACATTAATATAGCCTAGCGGGGGTGCTACCTTTTTAACATGCAAGAGGTCTTGAGTTCAAGCCCTAGTGTTGTGAGAATTGAGAGAATTAGTAAGGATTATATTGGTGGATGGTTATGGGCTCACTGTGAGCCATGTGGGTCAAGGTGGGTCAGGTGGTTGTATAGCCTTCAAGTTGGGTCAAAAATTTTTGTTGCTAAAAAACCGTTAGTAATCCGTTGGGAAAATTCCGTCAGTAATCTGTTGGGCAAAAAATTCCGTCAGTAATCTGTTGGGAAAAAAAAATCCCTTGGTAATCCACTGGGAAAAATATCCGTTAGCAATCCATTGGGAAAATTCTGTTAGGAAATTTTCGTTAGCAATCCGTTGGAAAAAAATATTCTGTTGGCAATCCGTTGTGAAATTTCTGTTGGTAATCCGTTGGGAAAAATTTGTTGGTAACCTATTGGTATATTCGTAACTAATATGTTGGCTTTACGTTAGTGATTTGCCAACGGAATGATTTAGCAACTCTATTTTTTGTTGAGAATCCCTTAGCAATCTCATGAAGCATTTCCGTTGCTAATTTGTTGGCAATCCGTTGGAAATTTTCCCAACGGATTGTATTTTCTGTTGGCAAAAGTTAGTAACAAGACACATAGCAACAAGAAAATCTGTTGGTAAACTGTTGGCATTCTGTTGGAAAATTTGATTAGCAACGGATTATTCCGTTGGTAAAACTCATATTTCTTGTAGTGTTTGTACAGCTTGGCCATTCACCCCTTTCTTAACGCACCAAGAAACAACACACTGTAGCCCGGTCTTCTGCCGAGGCCGAGTATCGAGCTATGACGACCCTTACTTGTGAGTTGAAGTGGTTGAAGGGTTTGCTTGACAGTCTTGGCGTCATTCTCAACCCATGCAGATTCATTGTGACAGCCAAGCAGCTCTGCACATTGCTGCTAACTCTGTATTTCATGAGCGCACGAAGCATATTGAAGTCGATTGCCATTTTCTTCATGATGCTCTTGTTCAAGGTCTCATTTCTACCGCTCATGTTTCTACTCATTCTCAATTGGCGGACATCTTCACCAAAGCCTTAGGAAAACGCGAGTTTGATTTTTTTCTTGGCAAGTTGGGCATTCGAAATCCGCATGCTCCAACTTGAGGGGGTGTTAAAGTGATTTTGTGAATATTGTATTTTTAGTATAGATAGATTTTAGTATCTTGGAGATTTGATGTAGATTGTTTTATAGGGCTTCCTTTGTACTTTTATATTTAGCCATTGAAAATCTTGGTGGAGTAAGATTTTTGGGAAAACGAATTGGTTTTTCACGTGATTTGGTAGTTAGTTAGAGTTTCATTCTCTTATATTTTTTTTTTTGTTTTTTTTTCTGTCTAGGGCACTTGTTAGTTGTGTTCATCATAGTAATTATTAATTTTTTCTCTTTTATTTTTTTTTCGGGACGCTTGTAGTCTTTTTAGCCTTCAGTTGTAATTATTTTTCGGTTGGAGCTATAAAATCTATTGTTTTAAAAATAAAAAATAAAAAATAAATATTTAATTTTCGATTCAGAGTGAATTCGATTTGATATTCGTAATGGTTTAGAATTATCCGAGTCCTAGAATTCTCCGAATCCTTTCTCAGGCCTACTTGTACCAATTTTTTATCATTGGCAAAGTTCTGTAATGTATTAGGAGGCAGGTTGAGGACTAGCGCCAAGATTACATAGTTAGAAATTAGATATAGCGTAGACATAGCCATAAAATATTACTAAATTTATTTATAATCATACATAACTTACGAAATACATTTTATAAAACATACTAATTCTATTTAAAGATTCTTATAAAAATTATATGTTCATAATTTGAAATATTAACTTTGCATTATTATTAATATTTTATAATTTCGTAATAATTATACATTTCGTGTATAAAAACTAAATTTTATCTTATTATAATATATTCTAAAAGTAAATTTTAAAAAATATAAAACTATTTATACGAGTGAGTAGCCCCTGGATCGCCAAAATTGCTGCCTAGACCGCTTAATCATTTTAGACATGTTAGGCGGCGCCTAATTGTCGAGCGGGCCTAGACGGAAATCAGGCACGCTAGCTGGTTCCGCCTAGCCCTATTTTTGTAACAATTTTGATCGGAATATTTATCAACCGGCCCTAGTAAATAATATTGAAAAACTATGATAATTTCAATCAAACACAACGACAAGAAACGGATAGTTACCATAACAACTGCAAAATTCAATTTTGGGCGTATCTAATAGTGCACTCTGGATGACTGACTGCACGCCACATTAGAAAAAAATGGATGCAGTAATCTTAATATATTTATTAGTCAAATTAATTCGATTCAATAACCCAATTTTCCTCCACATGCTCATTTATTTAACATTTTTTTCCCTCCTATAAATACATGCAAAACATAGCCCCAAAATCCCATCAACAAACACCCAATCAAAGAAAAAAAATAGAAAAAAAAATGGAAATTAACCTGGCCATCTTCCTCCTCTTCTCCTCCTTCATCTTCCTCTTCATCAAACTCTTAAGAACCCCTAAATCCCCCACGAAAACCCGAAAACTTCCCCCGATCCCCCCGAAGCTTCCCATCGTCGGCCACCTCCACCTCCTGGTCGGCAGCCCACCCCACCACGCCCTCCGCCGCGTGACACAGAAATACGGCCCCGTCCTCCGCCTCTCGCTGGGCCAGGTCGAGACAGTTGTGATCTCTTCCCGCGAGGCCGCCCGGCAAACCCTCAAGACCCACGACCCGGCCTGCGCTGACCGGCCCCAGAGCATCGGGACCCAGATCATGTGGTACAACTACACCGACATCGCCTTCAGCCCGTACAACGACTACTGGCGCCAGATGCGCAAGATATGCATCCTCGAGCTCCTCAGCGCCCGCAACGTCAAGTCCTTCGGGTCAATCCGCCAGGACGAGGTCGACCGTCTCGTCGCAGACCTTCGGTCAGACTCCGGACGGGCCATCAACTTGACCGAGCGGGTGTTCACCTTCACGAGCACAATCACGTGCCGGGCGGCGTTTGGGAAGGTGATGCGCGACCGGGACTCGCTGATCTCACTGATGAAGAAGGGGATGGCGTTGGCGGGAGGGTTTGAGCTGGCAGACCTATTCCCATCGTTCAGGCTGCTGCACGTGCTGAGCTGGAACAAGTACAAGCTGCTGAGCATGAGAAGGGAGCTCGACCGGATTCTGGACGGGTTCGTAGACGAGCACAGGCGGCAGAAGAGTGGGGAGTTTGGTGGGGAGGATATTGTGGATGTGTTGCTCAGGATGCAGAGGAATGAGGAGCTCCAGTTCCCGATTACGGACGACAACATAAAAGCTATCATCTTTGTAAGTGCATGCACGCGCACCTCCTTGATTCTATTGTGTTTTAGTTCGTGTTATAGTCATCATCATTGAGATTGATTGATACCAAAAAACAGGATATGTTCACGGCGGGAACCGAAACATCGTCGACCACCATTGACTGGGCCATGGCCGAGCTGATGAGACACCCACGAGTGATGGCCAAAGTGCAGGCCGAGATACGAGAGGCTTTCAAGGAAAAGACGACCATCCAAGAAACCGACGTTCAAGCTCTCAAATACCTCAAACTAGTGATCAAGGAGACTTTCAGACTGCACCCTCCGATCCCACTGCTCCCCCGAGCATGCAGAGACGACTGCGAGGTTGACGGCTACACCATCCCACTCAGGTCCAAGATCATGGTCAACATATGGGCTATGGGCCGGGATCCCGAGTACTGGGCCGAGCCCGATAGCTTCAAGCCGGAGAGATTCGAAAATGGTTCGGTGGATTTCCTTGGGAATAACTTCGAGTTCATCCCGTTTGGGGCGGGTCGGAGGATTTGTCCGGGGATGAACTTCGGGCTGGCAAACGTGGAGCTGCCGTTGGCTCAGCTTTTGTACCATTTTGACTGGAGGATGCCTGAGGGTATGAGGGCCCTTGATATAGACATGACCGAATCTGAGGGGATTACCGTCGCTAGAAAGAATGGCCTGTTTTTGGTTCCCACAGTTTCCAAAAATATATAAATTAATCAATTAATTAATAATCTTCATTGCTCGGGATGTATTGTCTTTCATCATATGTTGCATTTTTTATTTCAAATATGGCCGTAATTAGAAATAAGGACATTTTCTTTTTATTATATATATATATATTTTTTTAATTTTTAGTTTTAACGGACGAGAGATTATATTAAAAAGATTACTCAGAACAGAAAGTCCAACGAATTTGAAGATGACTAAGAATTTGAAGCCCAATCCACCTTCATCCTTGGGCTTGGTCAGCTTTCCCCAAGAAGCCCAACGAATCTTCTGACCCCTCCCTCCTTTGAACTCCACTAGAAAGCAGCAGAAAGTCTGTTTAATTCCTTACAAACTCCTAGAGGAATCCAAAAACAAGACATTACAAAAGTGGGCAGAGCCCCTATAACTGAATGAAGCAAAACTTCCCTACTTGCTTCACTAAAAAAAATATTTGTAGTTTACAATTGTTGTTTTGTATGTGAATTTCAAGAAAATGACTTTAAGAAATAGAAGGAATTTTGGTAAAACGAACAAAGTCGAGGCACGTAAGATACGCTCTCCTTAAGACGAAATAACCCCGTATATTACCCACGGTTCACGGCTAACGCCTCCAAGATACAACGACTTTTGATTTGTGTATAGTGGTAACTCAAATACACAAACCTTCGGCGAACAATACTTAAGTTTCGGAACTCTCAAGATAGGAAAGAACACAAAGAACACAAGATGAATATGAACTTTGTAAAAAGGATGCAAAGGTTGTGGAATAATTTGATGTTTCAAATGATTTCATGTTAGTGGATATTTATAGATGTAAGGAGACACCTCCAAGAGGTTTAAGTGTCAAAAGACACCTTTTGGGACGTGCCCGAACAAGAACGGATGTATCTAGTGGCCAAAAGATACCTTATGGTCACCAAGGGTTGCAACTCTTCGATTTCCGCAGCCAGTTGTGCGCCCGTGCGCCGCGGGCTCGTACGAGCTCATACGGACTCGGAATCGAGTTCCGTTTTTTTCCTACTTGTCCCCAACGAGCCCCTCTACAATTCTAGCATACATAATGCATATTTATGGCTCGTTTAGTTTATCTAAACATTTATTAAAATATAATATTTGTGAACCCTACAACCTTTTGAGTTGTTTAAACTCAATTAATTAAAATACAACATTTAGAATTAATTTCTCATTCACCTTAAAAAGGTTTTGAGGCTTTTCTAAGTATTCTACTTACGAAAAATAGAATCGTTAAATCGGTACAAAACCAATTTTTTCTTACAATCCCCCACATGAATGAAATTAATGCATGTATGCAATACTTGAGAGTTCCAGCGAACCATCATTGCATCAGGATAGATAGCTTGTGGCTTTGAATCTTTCTTAGTGAAATACTATCGGATACACTAGCCGGTTAGTAGCGCGATGCTTTGAACATACCGGCTGTTTGCGTGCACCAAGACAATAATACTCACACAATAACAGCTCTAACAATTTCTTGTTCTCACGTTGTGTCCATTTCGGCCTTGGATCATATCTCGGTTTAGTAAGTGTTCGTTGAAGCGGCCAATTTACTTCTCACTTACAAAGGTGATTCTCCTATAAAGAGTATTCTGCCTTACTTCACCCGTAGGTATAGGAATCATTAAAAGTCCTTGACATAACCTCACCACTTAGGCAGATTTTAACACTTGACGGTTCTTGGGAATGGGTGAAACTTTCAAGTGTTTCACTGAACTGTCAAAACTTAGTTTTCCCATTGAACCAAGGTTTCGGGATCTCCGATTCTCAAGGTTGGGTTACCGCTAAGACTGTTCTTATGTTGTGAATTTAATCCCATTCCCCTAACCAACTTGTACATTTGATCTCGATTAATGCCTTTAGTAAGCGGATCCGCTAGGTTTTCCTTTCACTTCACGTAGTCAACCGAAATAACCCCACTCGAGATCATTTGTCTTATTGTATTATGCCTTCGACGTATATGTCGAGACTTACCATTGTACAAGCTACTTTGTGCCCTTCCAATTGCCGATTGATTATCACAATGTATCATTACAGCGGGCACCGGTTTTGTCCAACATGGAATATCTTCAAGAAAATTCCTAAGCCATTCAGCTTCTTCCCCGACTTTGTCCAAGGATATAAAATCGAACTCCATCGTGGATCTAGCAATACACGTTTGCTTAGAAGATTTCCATGACACCGCTCCTCCACCTATAGTGAACACAAAACCACTAGTGGACTTGGAGTCTTTTGTGTCGGATATCCAATTCGCATCACAATACCCTTCAAGTACCGCTGGATACCTCGTATATGTTATTCCATAACTCAAGGTATGTTTCAAATACCTAAGTACCCGAATAAGTGCATTGCAATGGTCATTGCTCGGTTTACTCACAGAATATGCTATATCGGGGCGAGTACAATTCATCAAGTACATCAAACTCCCAATTACTCGTGAATATTCTAGTTGAGACACTGGTTCACCTCGATTTTTAGCTAAGTGTTGAGTTAAATCAACAGGCGTCTTAGCTGGAGGCTTATTGAATGCATTGAACCTCTTCAAGATGTTTTCGACATAATGGGATTGTGACAAAACAATTCCTTCCGAACTTTTAGAGATTTTAATCCCTAAGATTACTCCTTCCGAACTTTTAGAGATTTTAATCCCTAAGATTACATCGGCTTTTCCCATATCCTTTATGTCGAAATTATTTTTCAACATTTTCTTGGTACTAAGAATTAAATCATTATTTTTTCTCAAGATTAACATGTCATCAACATACAGGCATACGATCACGAATGAATCGACGTTACCTTTAATATAGACACATTTGTCACACTCGTTGATTTTAAATCCGTTCGACAATATCACTTTGTCAAACTTTTCGTGCCATTGCTTAGGTGCTTGTTTTAGCCCATAAAGCGACTTAACCAAGCGACACAGTTTTTTCTCTTTTCCAGGTGCTACGAACCCCTCGGGTTGTTCCATATAAATTTCCTCCTCGAGGTCTCCATTTAAGAAGGCCGTTTTCACATCCATTTGATGAATCTCAAGGTCATGCAATTGTAGCAATTGCAATGAGAACACGTATAGACGTGATTCGAGTTACAGGAGAATACGTATCAAAGAAATCATATCCCTCTGTTTGCTTAAACCCTTTTACAACCAATTGGGCCTTATATTTATCAATAGTTCCATCAGCTTTATACTTCCTTTTAAGGATCCATTTACATCCCAAAGGTTTGCTACCCGGTGGGAGATCAACCAACTCCCAAGTATTATTGTGCAAAATGGATTCAATCTCACTATTGATAGCTTCTTTCCAAAAAGGAGCATCCGGACTTGTCAAAGCCTCTCGAATGGTTCTCGGTTCGTTTTCTAACACATAAGTTAGAAATTCAGGACCAAAAGACTTAGGTACTTTTGTTCTCTTACTATGCCTTGGCTCATCCTCAATTTCTTGAGGTAGCTTGGCCTCTTCAAATGTCCTTTTTCTCGGAATTATTTCTTCCTTGTCTTTACAAGGAAAAATATTCTCAAAGAACACCGCATTTCGAGACTCAATAGTTGTTCCATTATGAATCTCCGAAATTTCTGATTTGTGCACCAAAAATCGATAAGTACTACTATTGTTTGCATAACCAATAAATATACAATCAATAGTCTTTGGTCCAATTTTCACTTGTTTCGGTTTAGGTATTTCAACCTTTGCCAAACACCCCCACACTTTTAAGTATTTGTAGGTAGGTCTATGACCTTTCCATAACTCATATGGCATTTTGTCGTTACCTTTGTGGGGTAATTTGTTCAAAATATAATTTGCCGAAAGAACCGCTTCCCCCCACAAGTTTTGGGGTAAGCCCGAACTTATCAAAAGTACATTCATCATCTCTTTTAGTGTTCGATTCTTTCTCTCGGCCACTCCATTAGATTGCGATGAATACGGAGCCGTCGTTTGATGAACAATATCGGACTCTTTGCAGAGCACTTCAAACGGGTCTACATACTCGCCTCCTCTATCACTTCGAATCGCTTTGATCTTTCAACTAAGTTAATTTTCAACTTCATTTTTATATGTCTCAAAGGCCTCTAATGCCTCGTCTCTACTCTTTAGTAGATAAACATAACAATACCTTGTACAATCGTCTATAAATGTAATGAAATACTTCATCCCCGCTCGAGTTTGCACTAATTTTAAATCACATATGTCAGTGTGAATTAACTCGAGTGGACTAGTGCTTCTCTTCACCGGTTTAAATGGTGTTTTAGCCACTTTTACTTCAACACATGTTTCGCACTTGTTGTGTGAATCAATTTTAACTTTTGGTATCAATTCCAAATTCATCAAATTTTTAATTGTGTTAAAGTTCACATGTCCTAATCTATCATGCCATAAATTAAAACACTCCAACAAATAAGAAATACTTTCTTTATTCTTCACCTCTTGGCGGATAACATTCATTACATTCATCTTAAAAATACCCTCATCTAGGTAACCTTTCGCTAAGAAGACACCATTCTTAGTCATTACAAATTTATCGGCCTCAAAGACTAATCTAAAACCGGCTTTGCTCAAAAGAGCACCGGATACAAGGTTCTTACGGATGTCCGGGACATACCGCACTTCCGTTAGCGTCAAGTCTTTGCCCGAAGTCATTTTCAGCACCACCTTTCCCGTTCCCACGACGTTTGATGTCGAAGAGTTGCCCATGATTAGTTTCCTTCCGTCGGTAGGGGTATAAGACGAGAACATATCTCTATCTGCACAAATATGCTGAGTTGCTACCGTATCGACCCACCATTCACGTGGATTATTAACCAAGTTAACTTCTTGGACCACGGCGGTTAGATCGAGCTCAGATAAGTCAATGGGAACAGATTTATTCTCGGCTATATGTGTGCTATCTTTACCCTTCTTCGGGAGATGACAATCTTTCGCAAGATGCCCAGATTTACCACAATTGTAGCAATTCCTTTTGAACTTCTTGGTGCTCGTTTGAGGTTGCTTTCCCTTTGAAGTTCTCTTGCGCTTCTTATTAGAGCTTGACTCGGCCAAGTTTGCCTTAGCCTCGAAGTCGCTCCGGTTGGCCCTTACTTCAGATTTTCGATTATCTTCCTCAATTCGAAGTCGAACAATCAAGTCCTCCAATGTCATCTCTTTGCGTTTATGCATGAGATAGTTTTTGAAGTCCTTCCAAAGTGGTGGTAATTTTTCAACAATAGCCGCAACATGGAAAGCTTCATTCACAATCAATCCTTCGGCCAACAAATCGTGAAGTATGATTTGAATCTCTTGAACTTGGCTAACCACCGACTTAGTGTCCACCATTAAGTACTTTAGGAATTTGCCGACGAGAAATTTCTTAATCCCGGCATCTTCCATCCTGTACTTCATCTCCAAGGAATTCCATAACTCCTTTGCCGTCTTAATCGGACTATAGACGTTGTAGAGAGAATCGTCTAGTCCGTTAAGGATATAATTTCTACACAAGAAATCATTGTGATGCCAAGCATCCAAGGTCGTACGCCTTTGCATGTTGGTCACACTTTCGGGGACGATCAAAGTGTCCTCCGAAAGAAAACGAGAGAGGGAGAGAGTTGTGAGGTAGAAAAGCATCTTTTGTTGCCACCTCTTGAAATCAGAGCCATTGAACTTCGGCGGTCTCTCGCCTTGGATAGGAGCAACTACCATCGGTATAGCGGTAGGTTGAGCATTTGTTTGGTTTCCTTCGGTTGCCATCTTATGAATTCACAAATATTTCGTCTTAAGATTGTAGTTTACAATTGTTGTTTTGTATGTGAATTTCAAGAAAATGGCTTTAAGAAATAGAAGGAATTTTGGTAAAACGAACAAAGTCGAGGCACGTAAGATACGCTCTTATTAAGACGAAATAGCCCCATATATTACCCACGGTTTACGGCTAACGCCTCCAAGATACAACGACTTTTGATTTGTGTATAGTGGTAACTCAAATACACAAACCTTCGGCGAACAATACTTAAGTTTCGGAACTCTCAAGATAGGAAAGAACACAAAGAACACAAGATGAATATGAACTTTGTAAAAAGGATGCAAAGGTTGTGGAATAATTTGATGTTTTAAATGATTTCATGTTAGTGGGTATTTATAGATGTAAGGAGACACCTCCAAGAGGTTTAAGTGTCAAAAAGACACATTTTGGGACGTGCCCGAACAAGAACGGATGTATCTAGTGGCCAAAAGATACCTTATGGTCACCAAGGGTTGCAACCCTTCGATTTCCGCAGCCAGTTGTGCGCCCGTGCGCCACGGGCTCGTACGAGCTCATACGGACTCGGAATCGAGTTCCATTTTTTCCTACTTGTCCCCAACGAGTCTCTCTACAATTCTAGCATACATAATGCATATTTATGGCTCGTTTAGTTTATCCAAACATTTATTAAAATATAATATTTGTGAACCCTACAACCTTTTGAGTTGTTTAAACTCAATTAATTAAATACAAAACTTAGAATTAATTTCTCATTCACCTTAAAAAGGTTTTGAGACTTTTCTAAGTATTCTACTTACGAAAAATAGAATCGTTAAATCGGTACAAAACCAATTTTTTCTTACAATATTTTTCTAAGAATTGATTATGCTAGTAGCTTTTTGATGACAAAATTAAAAGTATCTAGCTTAGGCCTACCCAATCCAAGTGGCAACCAATTTAACAACAAAAATACCATTACGAATAGAAACAATATCAGAGATCAAAGATGCAGAGGTGTTCTTGAAAAAATAAACAGAGGATTTACAGAGATTAACTTGTTGACCTTAATCAGGAACATAAAGCCTAAGAACATTAGAAATGAGCACAACATAAGAAGAGTCTGCTTTACAAAAGAAAATGGGGTCATCTGCAAAAAAAGATGAGTGATAGGAGGGGAGTTTTTACTAATTTTTATTCCCTGAAAAGAGTCCAAAATAGATCAGAAATAATAATATAGAGGTAATGGGATAAATGATCTCCCTGCGTTAAACCCCTAGAAGGTTGAACAAAACCCAAAGGCTGATCACTAATATTGAAGAAAATTGAAGAAGTACAAATACAAGATAAAATCCAAGAAATAAAAGTTTGACAAAACACATTTTTTTACAAGGAATGACCATTCAACCATGTCAAAAGCCTTAATCATGTCCAATTTAAGGGCCATAAAAGAATTTTTACCATATCTCTTGCTATTCAGAAAATGGATGCACTTATTAGCAGTGTTCGAAGTTCCAGTTGTTGATGTATATACTGAAAGCTTGGCTTTAGATGTATTACATTCAACCCGCGTTTGAATGAAAATCATGTACTTAATTAAACAAGTCTATATTCTGTTGTTTTGCACTTAGAAAAATGGTTTATTATCGGGTGAACAGAAGATCAATTATCAGTTACTTGCGAAACAAGAATAGTAGGTTCACAACCTAGATGGAAATGGATAAACCATCGGAACGGTTGTAGTGATAACCGTACATTTGGACTTGACTTATTAGTTATACTAGTATACTTTGTGTATTGAACGGATCCCAGAGAAGAGAAGTTCCTCGTAAATGAACTAGGCCTCAGTTAATTACTGCGTACTCTTAACATATAAACAGGCATGTGCATGCAGTAAATATTACTTTGATTCACTTTGGTGGGATTCAGTTTACTGGATCAATATATTTACTGTTTTGGGTAATATTGTTGTATGTACAATGTGCTGTTAGAATATTTACGGCCACCGAGTGCGATAGTTTGATGATGTCCCCGAGATGAGCTCATGAAGGATTATTATGTGAAATCTGACCAGTGGAATTTATTCCAGCATAATAATAAATATATGAGTGGTACTAGTCTCAGTTATAGATGTCGATTAATTTAATTGTCAGTAATTAAATTAATGATTGATATTATATCTTAAACACAGGGAGATAAATCGAGTAATTATTGTTGGAGCCTCGAATATAAAACGAGAATTAAATTGGGAGTTTATTCAATAATACTACTTCAATGGAATAGATTTGGTCTTCCCGTCAATTGGCCTTCCCCGGTGACGCTAAGACGCCGGCCAGTGTTTTTCTTACAATCCCCCACATGAATGAAATTAATGCATGTATGCAATACTTGAGAGTTCCAGCGAACCATCATTGCATCAGGATAGATAGCTTGTGGCTTTGAATCTTTCTTAGTGAAATACTATCGGATACACTAGCCGGTTAGTAGCGCGATGCTTTGAACTTACCGGCTGTTTGCATGCACCAAGACAATAATACTCACACAATAACAGCTCTAACAATTTCTTGTTCTCACGTTGTGTCCATTTCGGCCTTGGACCATATCTCGGTTTAGTAAGTGTTCGTTGAAGCGGCCAATTTACTTCTCACTTACAAAGGTGATTCTTATATAAAGAGTATTCTGCCTTACTTCACCCGTAGGTATAGGAATCATTAAAAGTCCTTGACTTAACCTCACCACTTAGGCAGATTTTAACACTTGACGGTTCTTGGGAATGGGTGAAACTTTCAAGTGTTTCACTGAACTGTCAAAACTTAGTTTTCCCATTGAACCAAGGTTTCGGGATCTCCGATTCTCAAGGTTGGGTTACCGCTAAGACTGTTCTTATGTTGTGAATTTAATCCCATTCCCCTAACCAACTTGTACATTTGATCTCGATTAATGCCTTTAGTAAGCGGATTCGCTAGGTTTTCCTTTCACTTCACGTAGTCAACCGAAATAACCCCACTCGAGATCATTTGTCTTATTGTATTATGCCTTCGACGTATATGTCGAGACTTACCATTGTACCAGCTACTTTGTGCCCTTCCAATTGCCGATTGATTATCACAATGTATCATTACAGCGGGCACCGGTTTTGTCCAGCATGGAATATCTTCAAGAAAATTCCTAAGCCATTCAGCTTCTTCCCCGGCTTTGTCCAAGGATATAAACTCGAACTCCATCGTGGATCTAGCAATACACGTTTGCTTAGAAGATTTCCATGACACCGCTCCTCCACCTATAGTGAACACAAAACCACTAGTGGACTTGGAGTCTTTTGTGTCGGATATCCAATTCGCATCACAATACCCTTCAAGTACCACTGGATACCTCATATATGATACTCCATAACTCAAGGTATGTTTCAAATACCTAAGTACCCGAATAAGTGCATTCCAATGGTCATTGCTCGGTTTACTCACAGAATATGCTATATCGGGGCGAGTACAATTCATCAAGTACATCAAACTCCCAATTACTCGTGAATATTCTAGTTGAGACACTGGTTCACCTCGATTTTTAGCTAAGTGTTGAGTTAAATCAACAGGCGTCTTAGCTGGAGGCTTATTGAATGCATTGAACCTCTTCAAGATGTTTTCGACATAATGGGATTGTGACAAAACAATTCCTTCCGAACTTTTAGAGATTTTAATCCCTAAGATTACTCCTTCCGAACTTTTAGAGATTTTAATCCCTAAGATTACATCGGCTTTTCCCATATCCTTTATGTCGAAATTATTTTTCAACATTTTCTTGGTACTAAGAATTAAATCATTATTTTTT
>CACSLK010015970.1:2450158-2468585 GCA_902706635.1 Striga hermonthica
ATGGAAGGTTGTAGTATTTATTAGGTATAATTTATTAGGTAAAATTAAATAGGTTTTATTTATGAGGTTTTATTTAATGATTAGCTAGCAATTATATATATATAGATTACTTGTGCTGGCTCTTCATTTTTTTATGGCATTTTCATTAATTTTGGAATATTATTATTGTCTAGTTCTGCTGACCCGCCCAGCCGTCACCTTCAATTGAGGCTTTGAATTGAAGATATATTGGATACTGCCGCCCAATGTTTTAAAACGCGAATGGCGTAATGCGTCGTGTTTTGGTCTTTATATTGCGTATCGTAAATAGTTGTGTGTTGCTTAAGCTATTTGAGTATTAAAAAAATAATTTTTACAGAAATATTATTTGCATATCATAAAACTAGATGGTTGATTCTAAAAATCATCATAATATTTGAATGAATTCAAAAATAACATCTAAGAATTATTTCTAAAAAAATGTTTAATGTAGATATCATAATATAAATATTTAAATTATAAAGCAAACACACTAAAAAGTAAAAGCAGACAACGAAAATATAATGATGTAAATCGTAGTTTAACTTTAAGTATATGTATTTTAATTATTATTTTTATTTAACAACTACTTAAATTTAACCGCTATATATGAACTTTTTATTCTTTATTGAAATGTTAGATATCGAAAATTAAAATGATATAATAGAAAATGACCGATAAGTATATATTGCACTATTCAACTTAACAATTTGCATTTTCAAGTTTCTTATTTAAATCTTGTTAAAAAAAAAGTTTCTTATTTAAATCATTATCAAAAGTTTAGTTTTTAGTTGTCATGATTTGATATTATGACTCAAATCCCAAAGAATATACAAGTCTTGAAATATTTATTATTTAAATGTCGTTATAGAAATACAGCGCAATGTCGCGCACAATAGCGTGAAATAACGCAAAATAGTGTAAAAAATGTGTCATTTCAGCATTTCGCGTAAGCTTTTTTGTGAAAATGCTAAACATCGTCGCGTTTTTTCGAAAAAAAAAACTACATAGCGAGCCATTTAAAACAATGTTGCTGCCCCACTAATAATGACACAAAATCAGCCAACAAACAAACACATTTTTTTTAGGGAGATCATGTTCTTTATTATGTTTTTTTATGATTCATATACATTGTTATAACAAGTACTCCCTCCTATTTTTAATAAGTGTTGTTTTGAGAAATTACACAGTAATTAAATTTTTTTTTGCCAATAATAACCCTCATTAATGAGGATAAAGATGAATGTTTTGAGAAAAGATGAGAAGTAAATATGAAAAGACGTAGTGTCTTTATTAGCTAGATGATGGTATAATGGAAAATATGTATAAAAGATCCAAAACGTCATTTATTTAGTTAATTGTTGATAAAGTCAAAATGACATTTTTTTTTTTTAAAAAAAAAAGAGGTAGTAATTTATATGCAGTAAAATTCGAAAATAGTCTCACAACTACAGTGGTGTTTTCATTGAAATAGTTTTTTTTTTTTTTTTTCGAAACAGTAGAAATACTCATTAGCTGAATAAGAAGATGTACAATCCGAGGGACTAACTAATCCGAATACACCCCAAAGTCACATAGGAACACCAAGAAACAGTGCCCTAGCTAAACATAAACAAAAATCACACTACAAGACTATAGGGGAGGTTAAACACTCGGGTCCTATAACCTTACTAACACGTACAACTGAAACAATAAAATAAACAAGAAGTCAAAGTTGAAAAATGAACCAAAAGGACCTAATCAACTCTAAAATATGTGAAAATATGGGAAAATTATCTTGTATTAATTACATTATATAAAGACAAAATATGGGTCTCACTTAGGTTGGGCCTTAATCGAACCCTACAATATATAATCCAACAATTATATCACTAACACCCCCCTCAAACTCAAGGTGGTATAGTGGAGATTAACATGAGTATGCTAAGAAGTGAACAATAGAGACCGGGAAGGAGAGACTTCGTGAAGACATCCACTGGCTGATCCGTAGAGGAGACAGAAACAAGCTTCACAGTCCCATGTGCACCATGTTGTCGAATGAAGTAACAGTCAATCTCAATATGTTTGGTGCACTCATGAAAGGTATCATTATGAGACATCTTTATAGCACTCTGACTATCACAAGTAGTCGACATAACCATAATAGCTCAGAGGTGGAATCACAGAAGAGCACGGTACTCAGACTCATCATTCGATCTGAAAACTAAGGTTTGCTTCTTACTACGCCAAGAGACGGGTGAATCACCCAGAAAAAAAAGCAGTACCCAGTAATGGAACAACGATAAGTAGGATCTCCAACTCAATCTGCATCAGATTAGCCGCTAAGTGTCAAGGAAAAACGGGCTGAGAAGTGTAAACCATGCAATAGATTGCCCTTCACATGGCGAAGAATGTGCAACACAACAGATGATGCATGGTTCTCGGAGCAGCCATAAACTGACTCACAATATGAACAACATGATTTAAATCAAGCCGAGTGACAATCAAATTGATTAAACTCCCAACAAGCTGACGATATAACGTAGGATCGTCAAGAAGAGAGCCATCCAGTGGAGTAAGGCGAACATTATAATCAAGAGGTGTGGAAGCTATCTGACAATCGGTATAATTTCAAAATTGGTCCTATAATTTGGCCACATTCCAAAAAACCACCCCGCCATTGGCCACTTTCAAACTTGGTCCCTATAATTTGACATTTTAATCAAATTTGGTCCTTTTTATTCAGAATATGGATTAAAATGAGACTACAAAAGGACCAAAATGTCAAATTATAGAACCAAATTTGATTAGAAAAGGACTAAATTTGATTAAATGGATAATTTATAGGACCAAGAATGATAGTGGCCAATGGCGGGGTAGTTTTTTGGAAAGTGGCCAAATTATAGGACCAATTTTGAAATTATGCCCTGACAATCAGTAAGACTGGTCCAAGAAAGATGATCATAGACATACTTGGCTTGAGACAGATAGAAGCCATCAGAGGAATCAAAAATTTCAAGACCCAAAAAATAGCAAAACTGACCCAAACTCTTCATCTAAAAACTCTGGCGAAGATAGTCCTGTAAATCAGAAATACCGGTAACATCATCTCCCGTGATGATCATATCGTCAACATAAAGCAACAAAATAATTATCCCTGATGAGGATCGCCGAAGAAACGAAGCAGAAGCATGATCACTCATACTGAAACCAAGCTGAAATAATGTGGAACAGAACATGGCATACTAGGCACGAGGCGCTTGTTTCAAACAATACAAAGCTCGACGTAGACGACAAACCTTCCCAGAGGACAGGGATCCCAGAGGAGGAGTCATGTAAACCTCCTCAGATAAGGCACACTTGCAAGAAGGCACTCTTGACATCTAACTGTTAGAAGAGACCATCGACGAACAACAACAACAACAACAACAACAACAACAACAACAACAACAACAAGTAAACACTGAACAGTAGTAAGACGAAAAACTGGTGCAAAAGTCTCTTCAAAATCGATGTAGTAATCCTGTGAGTACCCCTTAGCAACCAGACATGCTTTGTAGTGCTCAATAGATCCATCTGAATTTGTCTTGATCTTATAAACTCATTTGCATCCGATGGTTGTCTTTCCAGCAGGTAGATCCACCAAATCCCAAGTATGAGTCTTCTCCAATGCCTGCAATTCCTCAGCCATAGCTTGTTGTCATAATGGATCAACGCTGGTCTCACGAAAAGATCCAAGCTCATGATGAGATAGTATGGCCGAATAACAATGCTAGTCAAGTAAGTGAGAAGAGGGACGACTTACACGGGTTGATCGTCGATGATCAATGGTGGGCGAAGGAACAGAATCATAAGAGGACTCAACAGGAAGTGTCGGTTCAGGATGCGCAAGATGAGCCACTTCAGAAAACGGGAGCATGACAGACGTGTCAATGTACTGTGAGTCAGGACAAGTATCTGGAAAGAGATCCGAAGTATTGGACATGAAAAAAGGGGACGATGAATCAAACAGAATGTGAAACAGATATCTCCAAATTTAAACAGACAAGCCTACTGACATAACAAGCCCGTCTGTGCATCGCACGGGATGCGCATTTCAAATCTCCAAATTTATACAGACAGACCTAGTGACATAACAAGTCTGTTTGTGCATTGCACGGGATGCACATTTTAAATCTCCAAATTTATCCAGACAGACCTAGTGCAAGTAACACGAAGTATGAATTGAAATAGAAATGCAAAAGAATAAATTCTAGTAAAAACAATAAGCATTTAAAAATAAAAAAGCTAAACACAAACACGGCCATGATTTATCCAAATAAATTGTCAAAATACACAAAAGTTGTGCCAATTTTGAGTCTAAGCTAGTGCCAATTTATGCATTTTAGGCGTGCTTCCACAATTAAACATAATGCGTATTATAATTGCATTATTCATAGAGCAACTGAATCCAATATGAATATTCTATGAAGTCCATTAATTATACATGCACGATGCAGTAATTTATTCTTTTGTTTAGTCTCCAATTGGGCATTAACAAATATTATTGCCATTATGAACTTTAATGAGAAAAAGCCTACTCACATGCTCCAATGTTGTAGGACAGGCTAGGGCTCGTTGGTTTTGAGGGTTTTTTTGGATATTTAACCAAACCAGGTCAAAAGAAAGGACAAATTTATTTGTTTGTTTATGCAATTTTTTGCCTTAAAAAATAAATGAGACAACACAATATCAAACACATATGAGTAAGATCACCATTCAACCACTTAATTACAAATGTCAGCATGTGATCACAAGATCCAAATACCTATAATTTAATGATCCTTTTTGCGCATCCTAAAAGTTTTTTTTTTTTTAACATAAACAAGTTGGGTTTAAGGTCAAACCCCAATGTATATATAAAGATCCTAAATGGCCTGAAAAATCACAAGACAACAAGTCTAATGTTCGATATACATCAAGTCAAACGAAAAACCAAAAGACAAAAGCATGAAAAGATACAAAGAAAAGCGGGCAACAACAGCAAGAAACACAAAATAGTAGATCCTAGTCTAGGAAGAGTCCCGACAAAAATATCAGCATCACCGTAGGATAGATGCGCCAGCGCACCCTAAAAGTTGTGGTTGAATAATTGTGTATTATATAGTTTCCTTGGTCTTCCCTCCTTTGTCCCATTCACAACATTGCATAATTTTTAATAATTAATTTCTATTTTAGTGTTGTTTAATTTTTCTGGTTTTGTTTAATTATTCTTGAAAAATATAGTATAGTTAATTGTTAGTGTGATTTCGAGTTTATATTAAAATAATATTTAAAATTAAAATTGAAACATATTTCATGTAAAAGTATGAAAGAGATTATGTGAAATGATGATTGATTAGATTAATTATGTGAGTGAATGAATAGTGAACTGAAGTTGATGTAATATGTAATAATGATTTATTGGTATTTTTTTTACAATACTGGTAAAATTTAGGATAGTGAGATTGGACTAAAATAGAGCTAGATTCATTAAAAAAATGATTGGTTAAAAATGACTGATTTTTTTCTACAAATTTTGTATCCAAGTATGCTCTAAAGGTTTTTAACTTTTCTTAACTCGTTTACACTTTACACTAAAAAAAAAAGTTATTAGATTTTGACAAGTTAATGAAAACTATTATAATAGATATTTTTATAGATTCTTCTATATATAAATTTTGCTAAAATATCACGACAAATATTCTAACATAGATCGATACAAATATCTTCGGTTCAAATTAAATTTTTATTTTATTTTTACTTTGGAATTCAATGATTCGTAAACTATTTTTTTCAACGATTTATTATAAAAATATTAATTGAATATGTAATATCTCGATTGAACTTATTTTTTCTTCTAAGAATTCAATTGTTGGAAAAACTGTCGCTGGAATAGTCAAAATTTTAACAAATCCGATGCACGTTCCAACGAAAGTTATACATTAAAGATCTGTACAAATAATCGTTGGAATTATATTGGTTTATATTGTCGATTGATTTTCTGTTAGAAATTTGATTATGTTAAGTAGTTTTAACTGATGATCATGAGCCTAACTGGCAATAACTATTTGATAAATTTGAAAACCAGGGCTTATAGTATCATTTAACCTTAATTCATAAATCTTATAAAAGAAAATGTTAATATTAGAATTTTGATACTCCAATTTTTACGAGCATGATTCTTTCTAAAAATCTAGGTGAGCCCGAGCTTCAATTGTCAAGTTGGGTTTTATTTAATACTTTGAGAACTAAGGGTCATAGTGTCATTATACCTTAATTCTTAAATCTTAAAAAAAATATAAGTTCATGAAGTTTTTGGTCCTACCCGGCTCGATTCCGGATTAGTCGGTTCCCCTGTGGATCCGGAAACCGGAAGGTTCCTGTACCCAAAAAAAAAAAAAAAGCCCAATTTTGACGTACATGATAGTTTCTAAAATTTGAGTTGAATTTGAATTTGAATTAACTCTCAAGTTAAGTCGGACTTTATTGTTATTAGCACTATTGAGCTAGCTCTAACTTGATAACGAGCTTGAGTTTGACAACTTTAGGACTCAACTTAGTACGAATGCAGTTTTGGCATGATGTTATCGGATTACGTCACTTGTGGGATGATATATTGATATGTATTGTAATATATAAGTACATTTGATATAGTTATTAATTATTAATATAACAATTCATGAATAATTTTATAAAGAAGTCACACATTTTCTCAATAGATTAATATGAAAAATGCTATTTGTACAATCAAGATTGTCAATGAGTTTTACAATGAGATTTATCTTGTGACATGTGTCCCTTGATGGCTAAGAGTTAGGAATGGCCGCGGTTCGAGGCGGTCCGAGATTTGACCTATCCCCTGTCCTTTTTTTTTTTGAATCGGTCTGGGATGAGACACCGTCCTAAATGGTTCGGTATTAATCGAGACCAAGAACAAAACAGTTCGAGACAAAGAGAAAACGGTTAAAAAAGCCCAACCTGTCAACCAAATACTTATTATTCCGTTAAGATAAAGAATCAACACACATTAAAAGTTTAAAATAAACATACATATACTGTCATTCAAGCATTCACTTAAAGTCCATTCAAAAAATGGTTATGGGGATTTGCAGATTTGGGAATTGGGTTAGGACTTGGGAATGAGAAATTGTGATTTAAAGGTGAATATGAATGTGAAGGAACTTAACAGGTCTTCTGTACTTCACTCCAGTAATCTCTCTACCACCAGCCTTCTACATTTGGGCCAAACACAAATACAATCAATATGGTTAACCAACTAACCATTGTTTAGTTTTTTTTTTTTTTTTGGGCCAAGGATTGGGCTTTTATATATTACAAAATACAAATACTTTAATACAAATGTTGAACTGAAGTTCAATAATTATTTACTATAATACTAATATAAACATAATAATTCTCCCTATATATAATTCCCGAATGCGTTGAGCCTACGTGGCTGCTTCTGGTGCTTCGGAATCCTATTTGGCGAAGAATCATGATTCGTAATTAGGTTTGGACAATTAATATTGATATATTAATAATTAATAATCTAGGTTCGGGTATTCCATAAATATTATTTAGCTAACTTAGGTATTTTAACATCACTTTTACTAATATAACCTTTTAATTATTTGTAATTTTACATAGTGAGGCACTAAGTGACTAATATATCCCTAAATTTTGATTTGCTTCCTTCAATAAGCTATTGAATTATAAATATATTTTAAAAGTTGATAACTCTTGTATTTCTTATCGGTTTTACATTTATAATATATCAAATTAATCATCTTTTGATGATCTTCGATTTGACATCCATATTGTATATATAAAATAAATAAATTATATTTATCTTTATAATAATAAAAAATAATAATACTTATTAAAATTCATTAGAAAAATAAAATTATTTCTCAATTGATATATTTATATTTAATGTAGTTATATATTATAAGTTAAAAAATTAGTATAATATAACACAAGTAAGTCGCACAAATAAAAATTAACATAATAAATATATAATAATATATATTCTTATAAAAGGTATTTAAATTTTCAAACTACTTTTTCTCATTGATTTTAAATTTTTTAAAAAAAAATAGTAAGCACCCGTGTAATACACGAGTGTTGTACTAGTAATGTATTATAGATATATAATATATATAACTATTCACTAAATAAACGGAACAAAAGGGACGGTTCTTGACAAAAATATTTGAACCTACAAACATATTTGAAACTGATACTGACATTGCATAAAACGGTTCGAGACTGGGAACGGTACAAAAATAAAGAAAACTTTTTGGAACCTTATTTTTCGGAACGCGACCATTTCGGTCCGAATCGGTATCGAGAAATTCGATTTTTTTGCCCACCCCTACTAAGAGTAAACCATAATTTCCATGCGATATATTTTACAAAAAAAATAATATATGTTTAAAAAGGTTGAATTTTATTCAGTGACTTAATTAGTATTAGAGTCTAGGTTTTTTTATGAACTCTTAAATGAATTTATTATGTGGTAATTAATTTAGTATAAGAAAATATTAAAGAATAGATAGTAAAAATTGTCCACAGTTTGTGCATTATACAAATTGTCTTGAAATTTGAAGATGCGAAGAAGAACACTAACAAATGGTTGTCCACTGAGGTGACCGTTAATGAGAGCAAGTATTGACGCGAGTAGATAGAATTATTACAAAAGCAAATGAAGTATCATATAGATGCCCTCTGAGAAAAGCAATTGATACAAGTTGATTTATTAAATCATCGCAAAAGAGCTCATCAAAATCATATTGAAGGACGAGTTATAATATTATGTTGAGATGGAAAGAAGTTATTATAGACTACTCTAAGTACTCCAAAATATCCTTGAAGTACAAAAGGCGATGCAAAGTTATGGAGAAATCCAACAAATGGTTTTAAAAAAAAACAAAGAAATCCACCAAATCTAGACGAAGATGGATGAAAACATGAAGAACCAGAAAGTGACATTTGATGTTCTTATAAGTATCCTGAAACAAATTGAATCCCTAATAGACAAATCCAATACTTTCGAGGGAATGAGAAAGGAACCATTTAGAACGATGCCCCTTTTACATTAGAAAAGGAAACCAACCAAAGTTCGGAGGCCAATGATGGAGGATGAAAAGATGAGAGCCATCATAAAAGAAAAGTCTATTTTTTAACAGAAAGAGTCAATCTTGAATATCTACATGACCTTGAGGATCTTTCGCGGGATTGAGTTTAATAGACTTAAACTTGAGTACAGGAGTGGTTCAGCGATAATGACTGTAACTCAGCCTTCCCCAGGAGGAGAAAATTAAGGTTCTCACAAAACTGATAAAAATTTACCACATTAAGGCGAATTTTATTTAAAACCCGAAAGCAAGCATCCGGCCGAAACCCGAATGCATTCTCAAATTCCAATCCTTCAAAATACTTCGTATGGAAAGTCGCAGCTGGATCCCATTCTTCTTTATGGATAATGTTGAATATGGACATCCTAGATTTCAAAAATCAAGATGTCCTTATTGATGATTGGGCCTCCACCATGAGAATTTTTGGAGGAACATATGATCTTATAAAGAGGGGGTTCATTTTACTACTCAAAATAAGCCTGGAAGTTTCAGTTAAAATTGCATGGGACCTAACTTCTAAAGATGTTAAAAAGGATGTCGTAGCTGGAGAATCGTTAAAAACATTACTAAATAATTTTTCCAGAGTATTCAAAGTATTATTTATCAGCCTAGGATACTTTGAAGGAATAGAAAAGGAAAAACAAAATGAGATATTGTTAGAGTATACTGTAAAAACTCGACTTTCAGTTTTTGACAATATCATTTTGAGTGAGAATTATGTTTTAGTCAAGTATAGAAGTTTGCAATTTATTTTTTATGCGAGCATAAGTTTCTTTATTTTACACTTTAGTTAATATAGTTCGATGTGTCGAACAGAAAGATCATATTATCAGTTACTTGTAGACTATAAATATATGATTCACAGTCTACACGGAATTGAACTATCTGTTGTGAAAGGCTATAGTGTAATTTTGATTCAGTTGATTTTTTACTGATGAATTATGCTAGTACATCTTTGGGTGTGTTGAATGGACCTACGTAGGATAAGATTACGTACTGACTATGTAAATAATCCAAATCTCACCAATTGACGCATTTTATTAACCTGTAGGATAATAAACGAACATATGTACTTATCACTTTATTTGTTTGATTTACCAAGTGTGATTCTAATTTTAGTTAGAATGACATACTCGATATTTTGATAAATAAGTTATTTACATGATGTGCCGTTGAAATTGTTCACGGTCAGTTCTTTCTCACCATGTGCACTATGACTCAGCAAGTTATCCATGCGGCCCAAAACTAAGGCCCAACAGATGACAGCTGCAAATCCAACATAATTGTCGCTTAATTCCAATTTTATCAAATTAAAGACACTCTATACCCTTTCTGAAATATAAATTATGTTGTTGGAACATAAGATGAGTGTTTCCGTAATTACTCCATTTTATTACTATAATGCATATTTAAAAAGTCTTAATTTCATTTGTTAACCGTTTGTATCTATCTTTTTTATTCCTCTCTCCTTATTTTCTTTATTTATCTGTTTTATTTCTCTCTTTTCTTTTACACGTTTGTTGCCTCTTTCTTTTTCCAATATTTTTCTATTCCTTTTCTTATTCAAAAAAGAGACTATTTTGCAGAGTAGTCTCTTTTTTTTCGATTCTCCTAATTTTTGACATCAATTAACAATATCTAGATTAATTTGGACATGTTCTGGACTTTATAAAATATCCACAAGCAACAATAAACAACTATTTTATTGTTTATTAATAGTTGTTTTTATGTTACTTGAGAGATGTTTTATTGTTGTTTGTGGTCACTAATAGTTATTTTTATGTTGCTTGAAAGATGTTTCATTGTTGTTTATGGTCACATATCTTTTTTATACTATGTATTATTAATTTTGTAAGTCACAATCACAATTATTTGTGTTGTTTTTTAATCAAATTAATTGTTTTGTATATAATCAATTGATTATTTTTTTTTCCTTTAAGGCGAAGAAGAAGAAAAAAAGAACGGGGAAAAGAAAAGAGAGAGAAGATAGAGAGAGGAGGAAGAGAGAGAAAGAAAAAAGATAGTGGAAGGAGAGTAGGGCTGTAAACGAGGCGAGCCGAGCTCGAGCTTAAGGTGTTTGAGCTCGAACTCGAGCTCTTAACGAGCCGAGCCGAGCTCATCTCATTAAGTAATCGAGCTAAAAATCGAGCTCGAGCTCGGCTCGTTAAGGCCTCGAGCTCGAGCCTTAACGAGCCGATCTCGAGCTTTAACGAGTCGAACTATAAAAAATTACATAATTTTTACTTTTCGAGCCTTATCGAGCCGAGCCGAGCTCGGCTCGCTAACCAAACGAGCTTTAAATGAGCTCGAGCTCGACTCGTTAAGGCTTCGAACTCGAGCCGAACCGAGCCGAGCTCGAGCCGAGCCGAGCCGAGCCAGACTCGTTTAATTTAACAGCACTAAAGGAGAGTAGTAGAGAGAGAGAAGATAGAGAGAAGATGAAGAGAGAGAAAGAAAAAAGATAATGGAAAGAGAGTAGTAGAAGAAAGAGAATGACAACAGATAATGATGAACAGTTTTATTTTAATTTTTTTTTTTTAAATTTTGAAAAACAATTATTTATGGAAATCATTGTAGGCTAGTTAGTTTAATGAAATATATTTTTTTGGTTGGGTCTAATGTACATTAGCCCAATTTTAGCCCAAATCATAAATTTGTAAATGTACTGTTTTTCCTCTCGGAGGTCAAATCGGCCCCAATTAAAAAAACGGGAAAGCGGTCATCTCCTTTGCACCGAATTTGACAGCGGTAATCCTCAGCTGCGGTGGCACCGACCGCCGGATTTTTTGCTCGCGAGCGGCGGGCGACGATCTGAAAAAAGTGCACAACCAGACCCCGGACAGGCGATGACCCACGACATACCATCGCTTGTGGCCCGTACAGCAACGGCGTCCGGGGGGGCAAAACTTCATACGGCGGTTAGCGTTAGCCGTTCAGCTTGACTGGACATAATCAGCGAGGTGGCTGGTCCATTGCAGCCTGTTTTTAGTTTTGGGCCATTGAATAGATTTAGCCCAATTTCTATTTCCTTTACACCTAGGGTAATAAATTAGGCCCAATCCTTTTTCTGTAGTATTTTCTGGAGGAATTTACACACCGTACCATCATATTTTATTTATATAACATTTTTACAATCATGTTAGCTTTAATTATAATCCTACTAATTCACCCTCAAAGTATTGCAAAAAGACCAGATCTGTGGATGTATACAATTCAACCGTTATAAAGGAATCTTTTTGGGCAAATTAAATGAGTTTAGATTATTAATTGAGATTTAGATATACACTTACCAAAACTTAAAGAATTCCTCACGTTCCATTACATCTCTGAAAAAAACTGCCCACAACCCACGTTCACTATCTTTCGCCAGGCTCTCAACAAAAAATTTCTTCAATGGTGAAGACCAAAATTCCAATTTCCACTCGAGAAAAACAAACTAACGCTGCCGTTAAAGAACACAGATAAGATCAAGTTCACGGATTCGTAAAATCCACTCAAAAATAAAACTCAATGACGTTAAAAAAAAGCTCACTTTTGGGAAAAAAAAAAATTATTTGAATTGAAAATTATAAGGATCGATATGATCCTAGGTATATATATTGTATATTTTTCGTATATATATTGTTTATTGAGTGTGTTGTTTTTGTACGGGCTGAGTTTGGGTGAAATATATGAATTGAAAATCATAAGGATCGTATGATCCTAGGTATATATACTGTATATTTTTTGTGTATATTGTTTATTGAGTGTTTTGTTCTTGCACGGGCTGAGTATGAGTGGAAGAATTGAATTGAAAATCATTAATGATTGATATGATTCTAGGTATATAAACTGTATATTTTTTGCATATATATTGTTTATTGATTGTATTGTGTTCTTAAAAACTTTTATAGAGTACATTTGTGGTATATTTTCTGTACATATGTAGTATATTTAAAGTCGGACCTAGTTTTGTTTTGTATATATCACATCACGGATGTATTATTCTACTATATGCCCAAGATTGGTTTATATGGTAACTTTGCTCAGGTGAAAATACACATCCCATATTTCTTTTAGTAAAAATTCTATCCAAAAATATTACTAGCGTGATTGAAGGAACGTGTTCTCTCACTTATCTGGTAACGGATTTTAAGTTTCAGTCCCAATAAATGCACTTGAATATGTATGCATCCAAATAAAATATCTACTTCGTATATCCGTAATAAATTTAAGTTGATGTGGTAAGCCTAAAAATTCGCCTATTTTCTAGGCCAAGCTCTTGGGCCTGTTTATTTCTTCTTTATCCTTTCCCTAGTACGGGATTAGGCAAAGTTCCGTTCATGGGCCAATTAACATTTTAACAGCCCACTAATCATGCTCTTCCTTTTCCCCCTTTGCGCCTTATCTTCCGCCACCGCGAGCCAAGAGTTGACCTTTCTCTAAAGATGCGCAGCACATAAATTGTTGTCATTTGACCTTTCTCTAATGATTTGCAGCACAGAAAAGAAGAGGAATATATTTGAATTTTGAAATTTGTATGTTTTTTTTTTTCTTTTTTTAAACCATAATAACCACCAGCTGCATACAAATAGCCAACAACTTAATACAAATAGCCAACGACTGAATAAACGGGAGGACATGTCAAAATGACCGGCTAGAACAGACCGACCCCAAGAGAGTTATACTCAAGAACACACAAAAAACACTATAACAGCAAAAACTCCCAAAAAGAGAATGAGAAAAAAAAATCAAAATGGAAGTTTCTTTGCAATTGGAATTTTATACTAATTGGAAGGAAAATTGGTATTTTTGGAACTAATAATAGATTTTTTTTATTAATTGATTAGTTATGTAACATTAATAGATTTTTTTATTAATTGATTAATTATGTAATTTGGCCAACAAATTGGTTTCATGCTCTTTGATAAATTTACTTATCTTACTATTTCATTTACTTATTTTTAAAATTACGTGCTAGATACATTATTTTTAATAATACAACTAATCTTAAGTCTACGGTTGCTACATTAAGAATTAATCAAGGTTACCAAAAAATAATTTTTTATTCAGTTTTCTAAAAACTAATTTCAATTACCAAAAATCTCAGTCGTGTGATTTTTTTTACCATAATCTCTCTCAAATCTCTATGCAAGTTTCATCTTCTCCCAAGTCCCTATGCAAGTTTATTTTATCGCGGCGGGCCGAACTTCGGACTCTCGTTGACTCCTCGACCGTCGAACTTGACCACCGTCGAGATTTATTCGTTGTAGTCATCGAGGAACCCTACTCCAAGGGGATCGAGCTTTAACCACATGGATTTCTACTCGATGTAGGATTGTTGTTATGGGAGCGCCAGGTACGATGAGAAGCGCGGCTACGCGGGCCAACAAGATATTGTCTCTCGGGTCTGGGGGCATGAAGAAGAAGGTGGAAAATGGGAAAGATCTGCACGTTTTTCTGGAGTTCAAGTGTGTCATGTTCCTGAAGAGGGGATTCATGTCTTCAGAGGCAAGGATTATGTGGAAAATTGGAAAGATCTGCACGTTTTTCTTCATGTGGAAAATGGGAAAGATCTGCACGTTTTTCTGGAGTTCAAGTGTGTCATGTTCCTGAAGAGAGGATTCATGTCTTCAGAGGCAAGGATTATGTGGAACAAGACAAATGTAAAGTTAGTTTTTTAACGCTTTTTTTAGTTTATGTTACCTTTTTCCATGTTTTTAGGTCCAATGGAAATGTAGGATTATTATTTCTTGATTAATTGATGCTAAAGTTTGTGACAAAAAAATATTGGGAAAACCGATTCATCCCCCAAATCGTGATGATCGTGAATACTCATTAGCCCAAAATATATAACCACAATTACATGAAGAATATGGAAACTACCTAATCACAAGATCCTAATTATCCCTAAAATATCTCCTCTAATAATATACAAGATATGTAACATAAATATACACGGTAATCCCCCCCCTCAAGTTGGAGCATGCGGGTTTCGAATGGCCAACTTGCCAAGGAAGAAATCAAACTCGCGCTTGCCCAAGGCTTTGGTGAAAATATCCGCTAGTTGGGAATGAGTAGAGACATGAGTAGCAGAAATGAGGCCCTGGACGAGAGCATCGCAGAGAAAATGACAGTCAACCTCAATGTGTTTGGTGCGCTCATGGAATACGAGATTAGCGGCAATATGAAGAGCCGCCTGACTATCGCAGTGAATCCGCATTGGCTGGGAATGAGCGACACCAAGACTGCGTAGCAGACCCCGCAGCCATTTCAATTCACAAGTAAGGGTTGCCATAGCGCGATACTCAGCTTCGGCTGAGGAACGAGCAACAATGTGTTGTTTCTTAGTACGCCACGATATCGGAGAGTGGCCAAGCTGAACGAACCAACCGATGAGGGACCGACGGGTAGTAGGACAAGACGCCAAGTCGGAGTCACACCAACCATAAATCTGCAAATCACAGTCAGAGCGAAGAAGAATACCTTGGCCCGACGTACCCTTCAAGTATCGAACCACACGAATAACAGCATCCCAGTGTGCTTGACGAGGCTTATGCATAAATTGGGAGAGCATGTGCACAACATACGACAAGTCTGGACGAGTCACGGCTAAATAAATCAAACGGCCCACCAACCGACGATATCTCTCAGGGTCGGAGAATAGAGGTCCCTCGGCTGCTGGAAGCTGATGATTCTGCTCCATAGGAAAGTCGACTGGCTTGCCGCCAAGTAAGTCGGTCTTGGCAACGATGTCAAGAGTGTATTTTCTCTGGCATAGGAAAATACCCAAGTTGTTCCCAGCAACCTCAATGCCCAAAAAATACTTAAGGACTCCCAAATCTTTCATATGAAAACAGTGACTCGGGTACTCTTTAAAAGCAGCAATAGCAGCAGGATCGCTCCTAGAAATGATGAGATCATCAACATATACCAAGACATGGAAATGCACAGAATCTCGATGTAAAGTAAACAGAGAATAATCAGAATAAGACTGTGCAAAACCATATTGCTTACGAGCAGTAGCAAGCTTGGCGAACCAACAACGAGGAGCTTGCTTCAAACCATACAAAGAACGGCGCAATCGACAGACCTCGCCACGCCGAGGAGAATGAAAACCAGGAGGAAACTTCATATATACTTTCTCAGTCAAGTCGCCGTGTAAAAAGGCATTATGAACATCGATCTGATGGACCTCCCAGTGTCGAGTCGAAGCTACAGCCAAAAGAAGACGAACTGTGGCCATCTTTGCCACGGGGGAAAAAGTCTCCTGATAGTCAATCTCTTCAACCTGTCTATTTCCCAAAACAACCAAGCGCGCTTTATAGCGCTCAATAGATCCATCAGAATGATACTTAATTTTATAAATCCACTTACATCCAATGGCATGTTTTCCAGAGGAAAGAGGAACAACATCCCACGTATGATTATTCTCCAGAGCTTGAATTTCATGTTGCATGGCCGAGCGCCAATGATTATCACGAACCGCCTCAGCGAACGACTGAGGTTCAACAGCGGAAGTCACAGCTGCCAAGAAAGACTTATGACCGGGTGAAAATGAATTACAAGAAATATAATGTGCAATAGGATAAGGAGTACCTGAGGATGGCGAGGAGTCGGGGAAGACAGTCGAGGGGGACGAGGGAGAGACTGTATGAGATACAAAATCAGTGAGACGATAAGAGGGGCGCTTAGCCCGACGACCTCGGCCTAGTAATTCCTCCTGGGGAGACGCTAGTAATTCCTCATGGGGAGGCGCAGGAGGCCCACCCCCTATCGTGAACGCTGCTAGGCGTCCCAAATTCAGAAGGACCAGTATGTGGCACAGTATCATCGACATCATCACACGGTGCGGGCCAAAATTTAGTAGAAACCGGTGAAGTGGTAGGCGCAGAAGGCATCATGTAAGGAAATTCTGATTCACAAAATTCAACATCACGAGAGACAAAGAAAGTACCAATATCCAAATCGTACACACACCATCTTTTTTGTCCAGCAGGATAACCAACAAATACGCATTTACGACTTTTACTTGCAAATTTGTCACCATTTGTGCCTTGATTATGCGCATAGCAGAGACATCCAAAAACTCGTAAATTTGTAAACACAGGAGCCTTTCTATACAACATCTCATAAGGAGATTTGCCGGAAAAAACTGAAGTAGGCGTGCGATTAATTAAATACCCAGCTGCAAGAACACAATGACCCCAAAATTCAAGAGGCAAATGAGCTTGAAAACGTAAGGCACGAGCAACATTGAGAATGTGCTGGTGTTTACGCTCCACACGCCCATTCTGTTGAGGGGTGCCAACACAAGAAGTTTCATGGATAATTCCTTCTCGACGAAAATAATCCCGCATACAAGTGAATTCAGTTCCATTATCACTGCGAAGAATTTTAACCAAAACACCAAATTGTCGTTTGACCAAAGCAAAGAAATGAAATAAAGTAGAAGAGACATCACTTTTATCATCCAACAAATAAATCCAAGTAGCACGAGAGTAATCATCCACAATGGTCAAAAAATATCGTGCCCCACTAAAAGCGGGAACACGGTAGGGTCCCCATAAGTCACAATGAATCAACGTAAATTTGGCAAGAGCAACACTGCTACTAACAGGAAAACTAGTACGTGATTGCTTAGCTTTGTAACACACATCACATGCTTTATTCGATGCCGAAAGACTAGAATCAATAAAAGGAAGCTGAGCAAGAACTAAGGAAGAAGGATGACCTATTCGTCTATGCCATAAGTCCGTGGAGATTGTTTTCACTCGAGAAGCGGCCGCAACGACAATCCCTCGAAAGAAATATAGTCCCCCCAACTGTTCACCCGCTTCAATCACCATCCTCGTAGTGCGGTCCTGAATAGCACAAAATTTATTAGTAAAAGTGGCCACACAACCAGCCTATTCCAACAATTGATATAATGATATCAAGCTACACCGAAGACTAGGAACGAAAAGAACGTCATAAAGCACAATATGAGAATCGAGTTTGACTGTCCCAGCATGACTGACAATAGTAATCGTGCCATTAGATAATTGTACAAAACGTGGTGGGATGTCCCTAGTATCATGAAAGTATTCCAGAAAACCTGTCATATGGTGCGTGGCACCGCAATAATACATCCAATCAAAAGAACTGCGCTTACCAGAAAGAGGAAAATTTGGCGAGCGGAAGTAATGATGTTCATCATATTTTCATGCATTATGAGTGATATAGTGTGATGTTTGACCGTGTTTATTGTGGGATTGCGCACCATTTCGTTTGATTTATTAATCTATGATAGA
>CACSLK010015970.1:2482077-2500196 GCA_902706635.1 Striga hermonthica
TCACCAGAAATTTTGTTTGGGATGAAATATTATTTCAGCAATATATGAGTAAACAAACCAACCTCCTCCACGTGAGTAGAAACGCAAACTTTGCACACGCGTGTTGAGTGGCAGCAACAGTGCATAGCGCGTGACATCAACTCTTCCTAAAGTGAGTATGCTTCTCCTTATCTCTCCCTACTTTAAAATGCTTTTCTTTTCCCTTTTTCTTTTATTTTCTCTCCTAACTCATCAATATAATAAAGAGTAATTTATATATTTAAAAAAAAAATGGACAAAAAAAAAGGCAACATAAAAACCACGTACTTACAAAATACGTTTTTTTTTACAATTTCATTGTAAAACGTATTTTATAAATACTTTTTACAATCTTTTTTACAAAAAAAACGTATTCATTAAATACGTTTTACAATTAAATTGTGCAGAAGACATATTTAAAAAATACGTGCATTTTATTTTATTCCACTCTTTTTTTTCTGTATTTTATTGGTCGAGAACTTAACTTTTTTTTTTACACATAAAAAAATCAATATAAAAGGGCCAAATACCAAAGAAACCAATTTTTCTCAATACAAGAAAAAGAAAAAAAAAATAGTCTTTTCTCTCTCTCTCTCTCTCTCTCTCTCTCTCTTCGATTCAATTCAGCACATGAAAACTCTGCTCTAACAGGAGAAAAGAAAACCCAGGTCCTCTCTCTTACCCTTGTTCGTGTATACATACATACGAGCTCTCTTATGCACAGTCATGGCTGTATAAACTGTTTCTTTATTTATTGGCTGTGTATGTTGTATTTATGTACTGCTTTCGGCATATCTGTGTTGTATTTCACGGTTTTATTGCTCCACATCTAAACCCATTTGCCCAGCTTCACTCCACACGTGCCCTTCGAGTTGTTCTCCGTCTATATACATGCATAAGTATGCTTGTTTATGGCTTTGTTATGTTCGTTTGGGTCTGCGTATTGTTTAGTTGTGAGAAAATGTTCTGTTTACGGGGAATACACTAGTTGTAGACTGTGAAAGGAGTTTAATTTGGTGGGATCACATTGGAATTTTCATTGGGGTTGGGGTTGGTGATTTTTGTTTATTATTTTTGCGTGAATTTTTTGCTATTGTATATATTTTCGTTTTCGGGTTTTGTTAGAACTTGCCCATAAAAACGTAATTTGCTTTATTGGAAGCTGTTGATGTTCTTTCGATTGTGAATTGGAGATAGAGATGGGTTTCTGGTTTGCGATTAATGCACTTGATTTTGGCGGTGATATGTGTTTGTTGCGATAAAGATTCCATCTTTTTTTGTCGAAATGTGTTTCAAGTTGTAGAAATGTGGATCTGTTGTATAATACCGATACTGCTCGGTGGTTCGATGTTAATTTTTTTTTTATGCTGGTTGCATTTTTTGTGTTGAGGGTTATAAGTGAAATTTCTTGATTGCTTTGGTTTGATGTGTTCCCAACTTCGTGTTCCTACATTTTCGTTTTGTAATCTTCGACTTCGGAGCCGGGTAACCCATGGGATGATGTGATGTGGATATATGTAATGTACATTGATTTTAGAGGCTTGTAATTGTTTGAGTTTACTCTACATTAGTCTAAATCCTTCACTTTTTCTCATACTTTCGAATTTGCTTGCAGTAGTTAGTCATAATACAAACAGAACCACATAAATCGTCTTTAGTTAATTTCATATGGACTTGATTTTATCATCATCCAGATTTTCAGCTTTTCTTTATAATTTGATGAGATGGAAATGAGAATTGGTTTATCCAGTGATTATAAGTACACTGTAGATTTAAGACTATACAAGTTTACTCGTCAAATATCTGGTGTTGTTTCTCGTTTAAAAATGTCGTAGATGGAAAGGATTGGAAGTACAACAAACATTCTTGAACTTTTTTTTTGTCTCTTTTTATTAATGAATCCTTCTTTTGGGTTTTCACAAGTGTTTAAACTTCACGTGCTTTATATTCAATAGTTATCATGTATACCAGAAGGACCTTGGTGAAAAACAGTCCTTTTTTTATATATGTATAGAAGCTAGTTTCATGTGTAATCTCATTTTAAACATTTGGTTCTTATGCTTGTATCAGTTTGTGTTTGCGATTTTTATCTCGGCTTCTAACCAAAAGAAAAGTGTGTCTACTTCTCTTGCAGATGGCTTCTATTCATTTTGGTGAAAATGGGGATTGCTCTAAATCTCTTCTACCTGACCGTGATGACTTTGGAGAGGCAGAGATTCCATCAGATATCCATAAAGCAGCCGTTGCATTTGGTGAACCTGAGATTTCACCCCGGACTGGAGACGAATATCAAGCCATAGTTCCATCACTCGTTCAATCACACTCAACAAAATGCACAAAATCAGAAAACGAGCCTATTTCCTACCAAAAAAAATTCATCGGGCTTCCCATAATTGTGATGTGGATCAGTACTTTCAAATCTCACGAGTCGGGACCGCAAGGCCGCTCAAAATCTGGTCCAAATATCCACAATAAAGTTATTAAGGCAGACTCTCCAGAGGAACTGAACGATTTACCAACTGCAGAGAAAATAAGAAAGTGTGGTGGCCAAGGTTATCTTTTGGTCCCTGGATTAGCCGAAGCGTGTTGGAATGCATTGGAGAAGGAAAGCTTCCTTTTGGGATTATACATTTTCGAGAAAAATTTCGTTAATGTTAGACGCTTTGTTGAGACAAAAGAGATGGGTGATGTACTTTCTTTCTACTATGGGAAATTTTACGGTTCACATGAGTACCAAAGATGGTCAGATTGCCGAAAGGCGAAGGGCAAGAAGGGGATTTACGGCGAGAGGATATTTTCTGGGATGAGACAGCAGGAACTACTTAATAGAATCCTTCCCGGCATTCCAGAAGAATCTCGAAATGCTGTATTGGAGGTAATGGGTAGTCGTTATTTTGTCATTCTATTTTCTGAATATTGATGTAAAAGGAAGTGTCAAGTTTACACTTTGGTGCACACAAAGCTAGCCTTTGGGAACTCATTGCTTTTGTGCTATCTATTGGCTGAAAAAAATGGTGAAAAATCTAATGGAAAAGAAAGTCTCTTTCTTTAATTGGCTGGACTGTGGGAAAGAAAAATGATGACTTGTTATTGAGTGGGTAACTCGTAAACTTTTGTTAAATTTATCTCAAAGCTGGTATGAGTCTATATCTTCTCTTGACAACCTATTGTTTACAAGCTTCTCTCAATTTTGTACATAATTTTGCTAAATTTTGATTGCTTCCTTATTTATTGTGTTCCGTTTTAGATGTCTAAAACATTTGAGGAGGAAAAAATTTCACTGGAGGAATACGTGTTCTATCTTAAGATCACGGTCGGAGCTAAGATTCTGGTGGATGCTATCGGCATAGGCAAAGGAAAACTGGACCTGACCGAAGTACCTCTAGAACCTTCCAGACCTTCATTTCCAGCCGGTCGAGCATTCTCCTCACTTACAACAAACGAGGTCATCAAGATCCTGACAGGAGATTATCGACTAAGCAAGGCAAAATCGAACGACATATTCTGGGAGGCTGTTTGGCCCCGATTGCTCGGACGAGGCTGGCAGACAGTGGTGCCTAGGAGACAAACGGGCTTTACCCGGCCCTATTTGGTTTACCTTGGGCCCGGAATAAAAAAGTTTTCCCGAAGGAAGCTGGTGAAGGGGGAGCACTATTTCGACTCTCCCTTGGATATACTGGCTCTAGTCTCCAAGCAGCCGGATTTAATCGTGCTCGACTCGGAAAGAGCAGGCCCTAGCATTAGCAACAAGAATGAAGATGTCAAAATAGAAGCTCCTGCCGAAAAAACGTCGGAGAAGAAGTCCGAAAAGCACTGTTATTTACAGCCGAGGACTCCAAAAAGAGAAAATGGCATCATGAAATTCATGGTGATTGATACGAGCCTCTTGGATGGCAACATTAGGGAATTGAGACCTTTTCCTCCCGAAATTTTGGATTCATTTGTCGAACGAGATGTTAACGAGGATGAAGTAGGCAGAAGTAATGACATGGACACAGCTGAGGCTAAACCTGACAAGAAAGGCAAGAAGGTCTCGCGGGTAGAAAATCGGAGTAAAAAGATGCCGAGATCTCAAAAGGCAAAACAGGCTGGTTCGGGCCACGAGGGCCCAATTGTGAAACGGTGCCGGACATTGGCAACTAGCTGTGGTCGGGTAGAAAGGAAGATTTCTTCCTTGAGTGTTGGTAAAACTGTAGATGTAGGGGGTTCATCTTCTCCGGCTGCCAGCTCTTCTGTGGATGCTGGGAAAGCTCGGCCTAAGTTTGATCTTAATTTACCACAGGAAGCCCAGGAGACGGAGAATGCTGAGTTGGAAGTAACACAATACAGGGCTCGAGATGTTCCCAGCTACGCATCAGTACCGACGGAGAATACTTATCCAGATGGGCCTGAAAACGGCATCTTGCCGGATCCAGCCAATGTGGGCCAGGAAATTCAGAATGGCGGGCCGAGCGTGAGGCAAGATGGGGCCCCGCCAAATGGGCCAGGAAAAGGTGCTGTGCTGGTTCATGCCAATGAGGTCCAGGTGGAGCAACCGTTGAACTCAAATCCTTTGAGGCTGAGCAAGAGGACTCGGGCCCTTACAAAAAGGGTGATCGAGGCCGTGGAGGGTGGATATCTGATGGGCGACCCCCGGAAACGGAGAGCAAGAGCCTCTGGTTTAAAGGAAAACCATCAGGCAGTTGGGCCCGTTCATCCGGCCCGTCAATTCATGGTTGATGAAGGTGAAAACTAATAAGGAACCTCAAGTTCTGCCCGGGCCAATCTAGGATTCGGGTTCGGGCTGTTGAGGTTTTACTGTCTGATTTGTTGTATCTATAGGAAAGAAGGTGAAAAAGATTGGTGACTTTTGTGGTAAGTGAGCTTTTGAGTGTGTGTCTGTGGTGATGGGGATGATGAGTTTGACTTGATTGATTTTATGTTATGCATGGATGGTGGCACGGGCTTCAGGGGAGCCCGCGGGCTTTACTTTCAAAATATTAATATAGATAGGGGAATTAGTTTAATGGAGATAAAAAAAATTAAAATAAATCGCTATACTATATTGCTTCAGGTTCTGTAATTTTGCTTAACAATAACATTCTGTGCATTTTCTTTTCTGTATTTTCTTCTTATTCATCTTGTTTTGCTCGTTTTCTCTGAAAGTTACTGAACCAAAAATACTAAAAACAATGAAAATTAATACAATTATTTGTCCTTTTGCCTGTCTGAAGTATGCCTATGAATAAAACCCTATAGTATGGAACAAAAAACACAAATCTGACAGCCTCTTGAGGTGTGGCCATTTCGAGTCGAGCTGAAATTAATTTCTTTTTGCAACTGAAAAATAACGATCGGTCGAACAAATGGGAAACCAAGGACCGAAAAAAAAAAAAAAATGATACAAAAGCTTCAAGTCAAAGCCGACTCCAACCAGTCGGACGTGAATTCATAAGCAACAAATGTTACAGCACCAGCTGGTGCAGCTTTCACGATTGATGGCACAATGCCCTTATAAAGACCCGCCACTCCTTCTGCGTACAAAATCTGCCGCAGCCCATCGTACATGTTTCTATAAGCTTGGTGCTCGACTCGGGCCCCATACCGTGGGTCCCGTTGCAATCCTTCCACCTACAATTGAATTAATTAAAAAAAAGGGATCAGGATAATTATGAATACAACAGTTGAGGTTTGGCTAAATTAAAGAACATATCTTGTTAAAGAAAGACCACACAAGAAATGTACTTGTTTAGGTACAAATCCCACTCTCTTCAGCAATTGAATGCTCATGCCCTACCATATTAATATTTATGCGAACGAAGCCCGAAAAATACCTGAAACCGCTTTTTAACCACATCGAGTGGATGGCATACAGCTTTAGCACATGTCCCTGCAGCTAAACCACATGCAAAAAGCTGGAAGCTCGAGAGGGCTTCGTCTTGGCTAGCATATGGATATTTATACTGATTCCATGCCTGCCATCAAATAAAAAAGAAAAAAAGAAGAACATTATTCCTCCACGAACATGGATTCTTGAACAGTCAAATGAGGGTGTGCATGCATGAGAGAGAGAGAGAGGGAGAGAGAGAGAGAGAGAGAGAGAGAGAGAGAGAGAGAGAGAGAGAGAGAGAGAGACCATTGTCCAGCGTTTAAATGTATCGTAGGTTCCAAACTGTAATCCGGCATAAGGTACTATCTCGACCAGCGTAGGTGTCAATCCAGCGTACAACCCTCGAAATCCACGCGTTTCAAGAATATGGACTAATGCAGACCTCATATTTGGATAAACCTGCCCGAGAACATACATGCCAATTGCCACCCACTTTTAAGATATTCCCCATTATTGACTTACTAGGTCGCTCCAGGTAAGAATAATGGCATAACACTCACAACTCTTTACATTTTACAGTTTCAGATGGATCTAAGAAATTCATCTTTTTAGTTTTTTGGATATCAGCGAGTGTTAAATGATATTAGTTCAAAACATATATGAATGACAAACAGTTGCCAGAACAATGCAAAAGGTACCTTTGGCTCCCCTTGTGAAGCTAAAATTGTTCTTAAAAGATCAAAAGGATATGATCCAATGGTGGCAGCACATCCAGCTAGTGCCCCACTAATATATGAAAGGTACGGACTTAAATTGATATGGTCTTCTGCAAATGGCAAAACAAGGATACACGGAATTTCAAAATTTGAGCACACATATGCAATCCACATTTGTAAGAGAACCTAATTTATCTCCAAACACACAAATCGCAGCAGTTCACTAGAGAAAGCAAAATTAAGTGTCTAGATATATCAAGAACTGAAAACTTGTAAGAGTCTACGAGAAATAAAAGAAACCTTCTTCAGTGCAGTATAGGGAGGTGCTAAGTAAGTCCCCCGAACAAACAAATGAAAAGACATAAAACATGTGTATGGTCATATGACACACACATTTTGTCAGTGAGGACTCAGGCGATGGGAAATCAAAGGCACATGAACGTTCAAAGCAAATGCATAGTGTTCCAACATTATTCGTCAACAGGAACAGAGAAATATAATTTACTAGGTATCACAGATCAATATACATGAACACGTTGTGATTGTGGACAGAAAACATTCTATTGCAAACCTGACTTGGAAGAACCAGAAACTAATGTCTTCAGTTTGTGCAACACTGTAAACTGTATTGCGGTGTATGGCATGACCATAAGAAGGGCTGGGACATTGCCCCTCCAAAATCCCTGTCCCAAACCAAAAAAAGAAAAAAAGAAAAAAAAAAAAAGTTTAAAGGAAACGAGAACTAAATGAAATTTGAGATATTTACAGTTAGAGAAAACATAGCTATTAAGGTGCTGAGCTTCATCAGATTTATCTGTTTGAACTTTGAATCCTGTACATGTTCTTTAATCGTTACATTGGTGTTTGAGTCATGAACTTTTATAATTCCATGCAAAAGGATATTTTTTTCGTAATGCCCCAATAGCACTTACCAACAACAAACTTAAAAAATGCTAACTGCATAATTATGCTAGAAGGCACTGATACCTACCCAACATTGGAACAAAGGCATACATTGAAACATGTACTTCTATTTTAGAGAAACAAAAGTACATAACTAAACCTCAACTAGCAAATTGACAAAATATGTCGACCATGACTACATATTAGGATTGAAACTCAATAAGTTTAGTCATACATGGGACTCCTCAGTACAGACATAAGGAACAAACTTTTAAGAGAAAAATGTCTAGTACATAGTTTTTCTTAACTTGAGAAGGCTAATTCATGTTCACCCCAATGATCAAGCAAAAAACACAATAACATTAGATTAATTAATAACCATTACCGGTAAGCCTTCCTCCCTAAGTATGTCCTTGGATGCTTGCAGCATGCTTGTATATTTTGATGGACAATACACATCTCTTCTTAACAACGCCCATTGTGTTGTGGGTTCCAATTGAACCTACAATATTACTGCACTATTAGTTATGCGTATTTGAGGTGGGGTGGAATTGATGCTACTAAAAGATGTGAAACATTGTAGCAGAGAAAGAAAGTTGAAAATCAAAGACGTAGATAAAAATTAAACTAATTTGCTCTCAAGTGCAGCGAATTGAGTGGTAAATTGGTTATCTTCGTGTAAAAGTTAGAACCAAAAGCAGAATCATGAATCTAAAACACTTGCCCTCCTAAAATTCCGATCGAAATATGCAGAAGTAGAAGTGGAAGCTATCGTTTGAAAACATAAAAGTTCCGTCTTTTCTCTAAGCCAAAAACAGACAATCACTTATCACTTTTTGAAGTACTTACAGATTACTCCCTCCTGTAACCGCAATACTCAAAGAATATGTGCATAAACTGAAACTTAGACTAATACAGCAAGAACAAAACAAAACCACCAAGCCAAAACATAACACCAAGAGCATAATTTGAGCACCCAAATACAAGGTATTCGCACAAAACAACACTGACATTCAACAAAAACATGCTTTCATTACAACTTTTTTTTCCAACATTATCTAACCTGAAATCTGATTTTAATGACATCAAGGGGCGATGTAACAGTTCTTGAAACAGCACCAGAAATCGCACCGGCCGAGGCGTCAATGAAAGCCCTTTTGATCTGCCCTGGTTCTTCCATCCCCCCCCTCCCCTCTCCTTCAATTAGCGCACTCCAAAAGCCTGCAAAAAAAAAAAATTAAAAAAAAAAAATGCACCATAAGTTAACAAAAATTAAAGCCCTCATCTTTTCACACCCCATATTCCCCCCCACCCCAAAAATCAAGAAAACCCTTTATACTTGTAAAAAATTGCAAACTTTAAATTTTTTAAAATAAAAAATAGGGATTTGATGGGAAGAACGGTGTTCTGAAAGGGAAATAATGAATATAAACTGCTGGGTAGAAGCAAATTGAAAGGAACCTGCGAAGAACAGAGGAGAGGAAGGATAAACATTGAGAATTGTATATTTTTTTCAGTGGAGTCAATAAAGTGCCCTCTATTGAATTAAACAGGTCTACAAAAGGAACAATGTTTTTGCACCGTGATGGAGGCTGTGTTGTCCAAATGGGAAAATGAAGGGAAGAGATTTTCGTGGTTTTATTCTTTCTTTGACCGATCGATCGGATGATGAATATGAATAGATAACAATTACGAATGAAATAAAGGCGCAGCTACAAAAGGCCCAGCCTTTTTGTGCTCGAACTAGCCACTACGTCGGTTACCAAGCTACGAAGATTTAGACCCGTAAATTTTTGGTGAATATATACATTTTTTTTTTACATAAATTTTATAAAAACTAAAACTATGTAATTATAACTAGAAAACAACTAGAATCGTTAAGTATCCAGCGGCAGATCCAGAAAATTTTATGAGCTAGGGCAAAATTTTTGACATTCATATTGTATATACAAATTAAAATAATTAAAAATTTACATATTTATCAATTATAATTAAGAAAACAATAAATTTATCAATCAAGTTTATTATAGTGTATAAGTGTTATAATATCGTCGAATCTGACCGATGAGGTATACCATTTTAAATAAAAAAATTAATTTTATTTTGGAAGAATATTTAAAAATTTTAAAATAAAAACTTCTATTTATATATATACACATATTAAATATAAAAATTTTATTAACACATATAAACTATGTATAGTTAGCACAAAAAATTGAGCCTAGGCAATTGCCTAGGCTCGCCCACATTTAAATCCGCCCCGGTAAGTATCCAAACAACTAAATCTAAGAGGTCGCCTAGAAGCGACTACACTAACTAACTCACTCGCAGCGCAACAAACTATACAGCTCCCAATAGAAAAATAACACACTCCAAACAACACGCTCCCAACAGGAGAAAACACGCTTCCAAAAGGAGAAAGCATACAACACAAAAAGATAAACACCTACTACGCAACACAACCCACGAGCGCACAAAAATATACAAAAAAACTAGAGATGATCTTTCCCACAACTGGCTAACACCTAAGTGCATCTGACAGCAGCACCCCGGTCGATTGCCCCTATTGGACAGAACCACGCCCCGAGAAGCACTCCAGGAACTGCCAAATCCGCCCAGACAGTCGACCCCGACCCCGCGACTGGAAAACCGCCAACCTGATCCCCCTCCCCCCACACACACACCACTGCGCCCCTATACACTCTCCTGCAATTACCGACGATCTTTGTTTCTCTCCGGCGCTCGTCTACTTTTCCTCCGGCTACTCTTCATTTGTGAATGCTCTTACCTCCGCTTTATTATCCTTCTTTATTCTTACTTGTTTATTTTTATTTTCGGGCAACTTTCTTTTTCCGGCTACTCGTCTTCCCCAATTCACTCTATATTCTTATTCTTCTTCTTTTTTTTTAGCTACCCCATCTAGCTCTCCTACCCATATATCCATTTCATCGCCATCCGACCTATCTCAACCTAGGTTAGGCTCCTCTCCGAGAAACCCTTAGCTATAATTCCTACTCCTATTAGGCCCCAACCCCTGAGATGAACCCTACAATTGATTGATGAAGCCAATGGAGACATTTCGTGGGACTTCTTTACCTAAATTGTAGATACTACCCCCTTTGACGGCATGCCCAAGATCCCCCTAAAGCTATGCCCCTTTCCCAATCCGAGCTCCGTGTTCGTCAATCTCGTGTAACCATAGATGCCGACCAGACTATGAAGCTCGTTATACTGAAGCTTATGACGCTGTAGTTCTGACCCCAACTAACCCTTTTTTCTTCGTCGAAGAACCTAGGATTTTATGAGGATGTGCAAGCATCCCCCTGACTGGCTTTTCCAAGCTTCTTCCTTAGGCAGCTCACATAATCGACCTCCTCCTAGCTTCTATACCTTTTTTGTCGACCAAGCTGACAGTGGTTTTCTTTTTTCCATCCGATCGGATTTACAAGCTGAGTTATTTCAGTTTTCGATCAATAAACTTAGTCTTAATTCTATTCGTATATTAATAGCTTGTACTATTCTCAGTCGCCATCATTTCAAACCTTAAACACTCAATTTTTCTTTTACTGTTGCGCCCTCAAGAAACAGAGGGGTTCGTTTTATCTCAGTGCCCGTAGCCGAGCTGAATACCTCAAAAACCTATCTACAAAAATCAAGAATTGGAAATCCCGGTTCTTTTTCCTAAAGTCCCCTGTAGGCACCTTCGATTTCAGCTCGGAGTGGCTCGAGGAGGCCCCAGGTAAAAAATTAAAGCCAAAAGACATAGCTCGTTATGATGAGCTGATTGCCGACTGGAACAAGGTCCCCTACCACATAGAGAAACTTACTTCTCCTACCGAGCACCGTTCCTACTATTATGGCTTGACTTTTAAGCATGTCTCCCTTTCGATTTAGGTATATCATTTAACGACCTTTGTATTATGTATGTTCGGCCTTTTTTGAGTCCTATCACCCAAAAAGTAAATTAAATGTTAATCATTTTTCTCATATAAATTCATGTCAGGGCTGTCTCCACTAGCTCGTCGCACCAAAAGAAGAAGAAGGGTTCTGTTGCCCTTCCGAGCTCCTCTGTTGCAGGTCACCCGAGCAAGCCCCCTTCACAGGCTACTAGATCTAACAGCAAGCTGCTGAAAACATCATGTCAAGCTCCCAAAAAAAGAAAAACTCCCAAATTCGGCAACTCGTCAACTCAGAAGACCTCGGTTTCTGAACCACCTTGCAGCACGATCCAACAACCTGCGTCATTTGCCCTCCACAAGGATCCTTCCGTCCAATCCTCTTACCCACTCTCCATATTTATTGGTAACGAGGACATGTCGTTGGGGGTCGCGACAACACGCTGCAAGAAAAATTCTACATGTGATACCTTCTCGACGTACTTATAAATTCCCCCAATTTTTTTTTTTTCTTGTTTGCTATTTTTTTTAATGTATATTGAGTTTCCTATATTCATTTCATGAGTTGTTTCTGTCTTAACTACAACTCAATTTTGTCCATGCCAGTATGCTCCATGAGGTCATTGAGGGTGAAGCTCCTTCGACAGTCGAGCACCACAAGCTGAGGAAGGCACAGAGGTGCTCCAGTCCTAAGCTAAAATTTGCCAAAGCTGAAAAACTTGTAAAACCGAGTCTTACAAGTCCCTCGAGACCCTCCAGGCGTCTCAAGTTGCTCTGCTCCAGAAGCAAACTGACAATCACCGAGCCTAGCTCGGAGTGCTTGCTCAAGAGGCTACTGCCGAAGAGAAAGCAACTCGAAATTAAACTCGAGAGAGCTTCCTGAACTCCCCTTCCAGAGCCTGATTTCTCGAAATCTATCATGATCTTATTCCCTTCTCGAGGCCAGTCCCTTCCACCCGATAATATCTGTTGTTAGGTACATCGCGTGCCCTTGAGCAGGCTCGAGCTAGTAGAAACATGGACCAATTCGATGAGGCTTCCTTAAAGTCCAACTTGCCCGATCTTGACGGTTGGTTGAGGAACCCCGAGATGCCCCTGGCTTACCTTTGGTCGAGCCCGTACTTTCAGCTACCCTGCAGAAAACTCGAGCTAAATGACAATGATGATGATGCCAAGGAGGGCGAAGGCAACCCTTCAGAGGAGGGCGATGGTAATCCTGCTATTGCAGAGGAGGATGCGAATGAGCGAGTTGCCCCCTGGACACGTTTCCCCGAAATAAATGTTGTATTTGTATTATGTACTTGTTTTAAAAAAATTTAGGTCTATCTTGTAACAATGTCTGTACTATTCTTCTTTCCATTAATTGTACAATCACTCTGCTATACTTCTCAATTTTATATATTCATTGTGGTTTTCCCCATTCAAACATATGCTTTCGTTATCTTTTTTATATAATTTGTACATACCAAGTCTGAATAGCTCATATTTAACTTGATCGTTGTTTATTTGATACACCACCACCTATGTATATACTTGCAAACACCAATCTTATATTTTCGTTATTGTTCCTAAGTGCTTGGTGTTAAGCCATCACACCCAACGAACGACACTCGAGCTCGTAGGAGCTCAGCTTTAAGTTGTCACCCCAATGTACATCACCCAAGCTTATAAGAGCTTGGCCTTAAGCTATCACACCAATGAACAACACCCGAGTTCATAATAGCTCCTTAAGCCGTCACACCCAATGGACAACACCCAAGGTCATAAGAGCTTAGCCTTAAACAGTCACACCAATGAACAACACATGAGCTCATAAGAGCTTGACCTTCAAGTCGTCACACCCCATAAACTGCACCCAAGTTCATAAGAGCTCAGCCTTAAGCCATCACACCAATGAACAACACCAGAGCTTATAAGATCTCGACCTTAGGCCGTCACACCCAATGAACAACACCCGAGCTCACAAGAGCTCGACCTTAAGCTGTCACTTACCATGAACATCGCCCGAGCTCATAAGAGCTTGGCCTTAAGCCATCATACCAATGAACAAAATGCGAGCTCATAAAAGCTAGACCTTAAACCGTCACATCCAATGAACAACATCCGAGCTCATAAGAGCTTGGCCTTAATCCGTCACACCTAATGAACAAAACTCGAGCTCATAAGAGCTCGAGCTTAAGCCGTCACACCGAGTGAACATCACCTGAACTCATAAGAGCTCGGCCTTAAGCCGTCACACCCAATGAACAGAATATGACCTGCATGCACTTGGAACGAAAAAATAACCAAGAAATACCTCAAAATAAAAGGCAAGCCCATACAAGCAGTCCATGTTCGAGCAGCCCAGCGACGCCACAACCTCGTCGTGTAATGCCCAGGTCTGAGATCCTCGCGTGCCACGACTTTGAAGCTTTTAGGAGCCTTGACGCGCATGGCCCGACATTCTCAGACGCACTTCTCACACGATAATGCCCAGCGCCCGACATGCAGAGTAGTTTGTGATCCCCTATGCACTAGACATGCAAAGCTGCACGACGCACATGGCTGCTGCCTTCAGTGCCTGACGCCAGCGGCTGCAACACGCGACTTGCATGCGACCGGACGACGCCCAACGCGTAACGACTCCTGGTGACACGATCGCGACCCGACCACATCTCGGTGACCCGTGATCAATCTAGAAGGCCTATTCCGACTGCCCAACAGACTCTGCGGTTTAGACGATCTCCTATGGTGGAAATCTACAACGTCTTTGAGTCGACAAAATTTTAAACGTTAATGTCTTAATCCTAACTATAGATTCCACTGAAATAGGATTTAATTTGTTAGATCCAGTTGTACATTTTGATGACGTCTCTAATAGAACCCAACACTTATATCTACAGGAATAAGCAATCCTGATATGGCTTCTTCTTTTATTTCTCTGTGGTTGACCTCCAACAATTGTTGGAATGTCATTTTCTTCACAACACAGAGGAAATGTTTTGTTGACTCTTTTGTAATTTTTGTGTAGTGTCGTTTGATGACACCATTCAGACAGTTTTGCCTTAAAGAATGACATTCTTCTAGCCACTGTATACTCTTCATCCATTTTATATTATTTGATTAACATTTTCTCTCCATGAGTTGGGTACTTTGCAAAGAATCATTGCGAATCTTCGGAGTCCGCTACCTTAGACTCCATCGATACTCTGTAAATAGTTCTATATATTCATCTACATGACAAATATCATGTAACTCCAAGCAATAGAGAGCTTGCTTGTATATTCTTTGTTTTTGTTTCTTTACTTATTCAAAGTATCCCATGCCGATAAATAATTTTTTGACTACTTTAGCAAAAATATCGACCATTCCCTTTAATGATTCTCCATCTATAACATCTTCTTTTACCTCTGGAGAAGCCATATCCCATGCAATTTTAATTAACTGTCTAAGCTCATTTTGAGAAGTGAAATGAACCCTTCTTTGTTGAGATTCAATGTTCCTCCGACAATTCTCATGGTGGAGGCCCAATCGTCGACAAGGATCTCACTATTTTTAAAATCAAAAGTGTCCAGATTCAGAATTTATTGCATAAAGAAGAATTGGATCTAGTTGTGATTTCCCATAATGAGTATTTTGAAGGTTTGGCCTTCAGGAACACATTCGGGTACCCACCGTAGGCCTGCTTTCTCCTCTTACATGAAAATCCCCTTGACGGGGGCATCTGTTTCCAGGTTGGTGAAAACTTGAGCTTTCTCAGATGCCCCTCAGGTTGGAGAAAACCTGAGCTTTCTCCTCCTTGGTAAGAGTGGGTTCTAGTTATTATCGTTGAACCATCTCCCATATTTATTTTTACGTCTACTGGACCCAATCCGCAAAGGATTTTGCAAGGTCATGTAGATCTTTCAAATTAACTCTTTCCATTATTTATTAATGGATTTTCCTTTCAAGATGGCTCTCATACTTTCGTCTTCTGTCATTGGCCTTCGAACTTCAGTTGGTTTACCCTTTGGTGTAAAATGACTATTGTTGGAAAAGTTACTTTTCTTCTTCCTCCAGAAGTACTGGGTCTGTCGTCCAACGCCCTAATTTGTTTCTGGATACTTATAAGGATAACCAGAGTCTCCTTTTGGTTCTTCATGATTTTTTCCATCTTTGGTTGTATCTGGTGGATTTTTTCAGGAACCATATGTTGGAGTTCTCCGTAACTTTGCACTGTTCTTTGAGCTTCACAGATATCTGAGGAGTACTTAAAGAGTATGTAATAATTTTTTTCCAGCCTAATAAATTATTATGACTCGATCTTCAATATGATTCATATGATCTCTTTCTTGATGATTTAGTAAATTAGTTTGTATCAGTTGGTTTACCCAGAAGGCATCCATATGATACTTGTTCAACATAACGATCATCCCAATGGGCAGAATTTGATGGTGTTTCTGTTTGCACATCTTCAAAATTTGAAGATTTCTATTATAATGCACACACTTTGGACAGTTTTTCATTACCCGTTCTTAAAATTTTCTCCATTTTAAAGTTCACTACCATATAATAAATTCATCTAAGAGTTCATAATAAAATCTGGGCTGTGATACCATTTTATACGATGATACCCTTGGAATAATTTCAGGTATTAGATAGAAAGGCATCAAATACTACATGAAAATGTTTAACTTAAGTAATATTTGAAAGAAACAAGTACTATAGTGAATGAAAACATGCACTTTTTCTTTAGAAAATAGGCAATTTCAACCCTAGAGGAGACCATGTACTTGTTGACTAGGAAGTTGAATGGAAAAATTTCTCTAAGGACATTGGAAGAATGAACTAATTAGGATTAATGATTTATCTATACACAGCCTCACAAACAAACATATGTAAAAGAACAATTATTATTTGATCCACTGTTAGTGTTTAAAATAGTCAGTTTTGCTATGTAGCCATCAGATGACACGACTTATAGAGTCTGATAAGCTCTTCGCACCCGAACTTGATCCACCTCTCGTTCTATCGTCGTGGTACGCCTTGGTGACCTGCAAAGACGCCGGGAAGTGATCCCGGTGTAAAACCTCCGACGCTCAAGTCAGTAAAGGCTTTAGAAAGATGGTAATGAAAGTGTGTAAAGCTTATGATAATGTATATCGGTTGTGAAATATTACCTTGCTTGTTTATACATGTTATAAAGAAATATAAAGCTTGTCGGGCAAGTCTCATCCTGCCCGACTACCCGATGATTATTTTCATATGCCCAGAATATTTACACCTTCTTTACACTAGTCCCTGGGGACACAGGCTTATATAGGCCTCTTTCAAAGGTTCGTTTTGCTCCTTCATTCATATTTAATCCTTAAATATCCTACGTCCTAAGAGGTATCTCTGTTGTCCCCTTAGGTCTACCATCAATAGATCCGCCCTAAGGTCCATCACAAGATCCACCTCTAGGTCCATCACAAGTAGGTCCATCGAGGGTAGGTTCACCCCCAATAAATCCATAAATAGATCCATATTATGTAGGTCCATCTCAAATAGTTCCACCACATATAGGTTCATCTCAAGTAGGTCCATCACATGTTGACTAAGTCCATCATATGTAGGTCTTTTATAAGTAGGTCAATCACACGTTGACCCTGGCTAATATATGTGTCATATTAGAGTTATTCACAATTATTCAAAAATAGTGTATTGACACGCGTCTCACAATAAATATTCTTTGAACATGTGTCAATACATTAAGTGATGGATGACTCCATAAAAAACCATCTCATCGCTCTATAGAATTTATGTTGAAATAGTTTGATAACTCTCCATTATCACCAACGGGCATATTTTCCCACTAGTGTAAATAGTAGAAGGATGATGGGTCGTAGGCATTTAAGAAATTTAAATTAAATAAAAAATGAGGACAATGAAAGGGAGACGGGTATGTGGGGGAAGAAATGGTCATCCCACATTTTCTAGAGTAGTCAACTTTTATATAGTGTATAAAAGACATGTCATAATAATATAGAGAAATGCTACAGTCTCGTTACGGAACCATTCCGTCGGGGTTTGTAACTGTTAGATCAACTATCCCGACGATTACATGATGATTTAATGGTTACAAACCCCAACAGAATGGTTCCGTAACGGAACTGTAGAATTTCCCAATAATATAATACTATAAATTGTAGTTGGTTGGGGCCTAGGGCCAGGACTTAATTTTAAATGGGGGCAAATGAAGGGAGTAATTTTGCAATTTTCTAGAAGATGGAGCCCTTAACCATTGAATGATATATAATATAATATAAGAAAATGCTACCGTCAATTAATAATTGATTTAACGGTTATAAACTTTAACGGAATAATTACCTAACACAACCGTATATAATAAACTACCTGCAAGAAAGCCGCCGAGCAATTTCCTTAAACGTGTCAACATTGACTCAGTATTTTGTTAACACGATACGGCAAAAGTTTTTTTATATATATATATGTGCGCCGGTCTCCACAAGTCTCCGTAACTCCTTTCTCAATTGTAATCTGTTCTCCCCAATTTTTCTCCCTTTCTACCAAATACCTAATTTCAAACCAAACAGGAGTGATGATGGAGAATCGAAATCTGGACGTCACCCTTCAGTACGCCAGGGATCTGAGCAACGTCAACCTCATCTCCAAGATGGAAGTCTACGCCCTCGTTTCCATCTCCGGCGGCGACAAATCCGCCAAGCAGCAGACCAAGTCGCCGCCCGACCGCCACGGCGGGTCCAACCCCACCTGGAATTTCCCGATGAAGTTCGCCCTCGACGACGCGGCGCTGCA
>CACSLK010015970.1:2569269-2580365 GCA_902706635.1 Striga hermonthica
TCAGTAATCGATAAATCCAAAAAAAAGTTGCAAATATTTAAGCTTCAGATGTTAGTAATTATGTACAGTAGATTTAATAGAAATCAGTACAGAGAATAAGGAAGTTCAATAACGAATAATTGTCGATCTATAATACATTAGATCATTTCTAAAACATTTCACTCTCACATATAAAAGGAAAAAGAAAAATAAATAAATAAATAAAATCTAGTTGGTGCAATCGAAACCGCGGCAAACAGAAAGCCAGATAATGAGCACCAAGAGGAGTATAATCCCAAGCACAACTAACTTAACTTTCATGTTTTGGTACCACATCTTTCGTCGGATTTCAGTGCCCTTTTTCTTAAATTCTTGGGCCTGCGAGAAGAAGGAACGAGAGTTCAGGGGTATGCATGCAAATAAAATCTAACATCGTTCTTATAGAAAGAAAGGGTCCGCATACCGAATAACGCAGGTCTTCGGCCTTGTCGTTAAGAACGGTCAGGTTTTCACCTCTTTCGATAGTCTAAAAAAGTGCATACAGCATTATTTAGTGAAAAACAACGATCAAATCCTCATGATCGATAACAAGTTTATTGTGAAATCAAAAGTCAATGAGATCAATATGTTAACATGTATACGAGTTTAGTTCAATTCATATACCTTGTCTATATTCTCCAGCATAATGCTTTTGACTTCCGAAACTTGGGCCTTAACTTTCAATAGTTTCACTATTTCATCCGCATGGTCGATAATATATTGCATGTGCTCTTTCATTAGAGGCCTGCGATTGCAAGGTTTTTTATCAATAAAAAAATATTTTCTTGTAACTCCAATGTCAAAATATTAATGAGTAATTACCCGAATTCTTTGTTCAAACTTTTTGCAACTGCTGTATCTGCTTTACCACCGCCGTATCTTTTCTTGAAATCGGCTTTGATACGTTCCAATAATGCAATCGAGATTTGTTTTCCGACAGATTCTTTAGCAACTACACAGTAAGCTGCATATGATATTTAACCAATGGTATCAGGTGGCGGAGTACGAAGTTGCACATACATTCTTCATGGACAAGTGCAAAATGCTACCCCTTATGTATAGACTAATTACATAAAAGCCCAAAATTATGTTTTAAATTACAAGTTAACCTCCCTTGAGGCAGCATTACAAACACGATCTTTAGAGGATTGCATATCCTTCATATTTCCCCTCTTTCAGGGTGCAATGGTTGAACATAAACAAATATCAAGGGGTTATTCATATTCAAAATTGACAAAAATTTTCGGTAATTAGACTATGCGCTCAAGAGTGTTCTTCCTAATCACCAAGGAAATCCATATATACACTAATTACTCATCAGCATATCTAAGTAAAATTAAGTAAAACTAAGTAAAATCCGAAAGAGTTGGGTTAGAGGGGAAATTGTGAAACCACTATTTTATGGACTGCCAATTGATCCGCACTTTCCAGGAAGATGTAAAAGTCAAATCCAATTATATTTAAAAATTTCGAGTTTTCATTCCGTTGCTCTACGATCGTGTATATGCTACTTATTACTATGCGGAGGATAAAACTGCCCCATAAAAATTGAATTCTCTTAACTACTACATGCAGCGGCCGAAGATGAAACCTCTCAAAATTTAGCCACCCAAATATTTATGAACATGTTCCTTGTTTGAACATAAGGTTCATGCACTTCGAACAAGCTTTTAGAGTTAGAAACTTTATAAGCATGCTGAATTTAGATGTTTGCAGAATTCAAAAAATACACATTGCATTTGATCCATGAAAATGAAGTAACTTTGTTTAAAAGAACATACTACGAGGGAAAAAATACACAAATGAAGGCATCTTAAATTACATTCATCTGGATTCAATTTACGACCCTGATACATCTGTACAAAAATTGATCAAGATTGTCCCAAGAGGTAACAACGATATACTCATTTTCAGCAATCATCTATATTTCTCAACACCATTGATCAATCTACACATACAAATCTAGCCCGAGTATATAAGTTTTTCCCTCATTAATACAGCAGAGACGGGCCCTAACCGCTCGATGCAAACGATGTTTCAGTTAGGAAGCTTCAATTATATTTGTCTTCTTCGCGAAACAATTGCAGAAGCAGTGAAAGAACTATATTCATATAACCATAAGAATAAGTATCATGCATCATCCCTATGATATTTCACCTCTTTGGAATCAAACTATCATTAGATCAATACCCCAAATCTCCAGCAGCCCAAACTTTCAGCATAAAAATAAATTTCAAAGCACGAAAATTTGGCTAAGTTGCTTATACAGCGGCTTAAACTGTCTTTTTCTAACTTTCTACCTCAGATCTAAGAAACCCAATTCGAATTTCAGACAGAATTCACCCAAAAAAATTTTCTAAACCAACAAAATCACAGACGATAGAGAAACTATGAAAGATCTGAACAGCTCAATTTAGCATTAAAAAAAAAAAAAAAGATTAAAGAAAAAGAAGAGAGAGAAATTACCATAGCCATCTTCAACGAGAAAGTTAAAAATGTGGTTATCACACTTGTAAGTGAACTTGTTGTTGGAAGACGGCAACCTCTGCAAACACTGGGCTGCAATCGCCGGAAAGTTGCCGGTGAACTCGGTGTACTCCGCCAATACCATCGTGCCACGTGCCACGAAGCTGTATATGAACGATTCCTGCCCGCCCATGGCTGATTGGGCTCCCGAAAACCGATCACCGGAGTGAGTAATTTTGTCGGAGCTGCCTTTTTCCTTGTTTTGCGTTGGTCTCTCCGCTTTCTGCCTGAGGACAAAGATGTTTAAGAATGCAATTTAATCTTTGATTATGTTTTAGGTTTTATTATTATTACTCTTTCTTCAATCCCTTTGCTTCACTCTATTTAAATTTTTACAACGTTTTTCATTTTTTGTCTTCTTTTATTCACGCGTAAAATTTGATGGAACCTTCTTCGTGTAACGTTATTATTTTTTTTTTTTTTCCCTAAGAAGTTCAAAACTTAGAAAAAAAAAAAAAAATAGTGTATACACCTCGCTCTTCTCTCAATAATAAAAACGAGTTAATATAGTTAGCGAGGGCTGTAAACGAGTCGAGCTCGAGTTTAAAGTGTTCAAGCTTGAGTTCGAGCTCTTGATGAGCCGAGCCGAGCTGAGTTTGACTGGTTAAATAAATGAGTCAAAAATCGAGCTCGAGCTTAGCTCAGCTCGTTAAGGTCTCGAACTCGAACCTTAACGAGTCGAACCATCAAAAATTATATAAATTTCTCTTTTGAGTCTTAATGAATCTTATCACCCGTGTTGAGCTCGAATCATTAACCAAATGAGCTTTAAATGAGTCGAGTTGGGGACGTTAAGACCTCGAACTCAAGCCGAGCTGAGCCAGACTCGTTTATTTTAACAGCACTATAGTGGACATTTGTTTTCAGTTTTAATATTTCATATGTTTTGATAGACAATTTTGTGCGGTATATAAAGCCCATTAAAGTTTTTTAAGTATGGGAAAATGCTATAGTTTCGTTATGAAACCATTTTATGGGGATTTGTAACCAGTAAATCATCATATAACCATCGTGGATAATTAATCTAACGGTTAACAAACTCCGACAAAACGATTTCGAACCGTAGGATCTCCTTCCATTAAGTATATATTGTTTTCCCATTAACAAAACGTGTATTTTCATCATCTTATTAATGTAGCCATATTTTTGTTGTAATTATAACCGAATTTTTTTTTATTTAAAAGTTTAAAAATGAAATAATTAAAATTATTTTGTCGTGACCATGTCAAGTCTAGAACTGTTCAAATTCATTTTGGGAGTTTCCGTGTTACGTCCCTTGTGGATATTTTCTCTTGCTTGGCAACTAAGGTATGTGTAATATTTGGATTCCTTAATTAGATTAGAATTGAGGGAAAGAATAGGAAAGAAAAAAAAAAGTCATTTCATATTTTCAGTGGAAAAAATCTAAAATTAGTTAAAAAAAAATCTATTCTTTGTATAATATATTATATAAAAAGATAAGGTTACTATTAATACCTCTGCATTAATGTTTGTTGTTTTAAAATGGAAAAGGCTACTTGTACAATTTTTTTGTACAACGTTCAATGACAACATGATGTGGCACAATGTTGGTGGTTGAGGTGTAAATAAATGTATGATTAAGATTTAAGTTAATAGTACTTGTAACTATGTTGTCAACTAATGTTGTAAAATTGTACATGTAACATTGCCCGAATGAAATATGTATATCAAATTCATCACCTTATTATGATTTTCAATTTAATATCCACAATATACAAATAAACATTACTATCTCCTATTTTTAATATATGTCATTTTGAGAAGTTGCACGTTAATTAAGAATATTTTTTTGTCAATAATGACCTTATTTAATGAAGATAGAGATGAATGTTTTGAGAAAAAGTGAAGAGTGAATATGAAAAGACGTAATGTATTTATTAGCTAAATGAGGGTAATAATGAAAAAATATGTAGAAAAGATCTAAAACGACATTTATTTGACAAATAATTGATAAAGCTAGAATGACTTTTAAAAAAAAATAGAAGGGAGTATATTTTATGTTTATGTAAATAGAATTTTCAAATCTATTTATATATTATATACATGTATTTGTTGAATAGATATTTAATTTTAATATAGCAAAAAATTTTCTAAAAATAAAAAGTCACATCTTGACAAAGTAAAAAATGTTTTTAAATTTATGTCTTTAAAAAATCGTTGAAAGTTTTGAATTTTAAAATGTAACATCCCGCTTTTTACTTCTAGGCTTTTAAAAATCAGAATTAAATTTTTAATAAATTTTTGTTTTTCGAAAAACTTTAACTTTTATTTTCGAAAATGCTCATACTGACTCGCGGGATGTTATTAAACTCTACTTTTGTTATCTCTTCCTCATGAAAACATAATAATAATACATGTCACCTAATCAAGTCCATTTAATAAATATACCATGGAGATAGAGGTATTACACAAGCATAAGTTATTTGGAGTCTCATGATAACATACTGGGTCTGAATATGCGGAAGCTAAACATAATAAATACACACATAATAAATAATACATGTTCATAATAAATGACATGGAAATGCATGTAAATCCATTGCTCGTGACCACGGCAACCACAAATGCTCACGCGCCACGCTGGACTCCGTCACCTGAAAAGAAAGTTAGTGGGAGCGTGAGTAAAACCATTATGCTTTGCAAAGGTCGGTACTGAGTAAAACAATATCATTAATAACAATATCGTGACTTAAGCATATAAGTAATTGTACTGAACTGAACTGAACTGAACTCGGCTTCAAGCCGCTCGGCCCAGGCTCCTAATTCATGTGCACACCCCGTCTGGCGCAAATAAGGCCCGTTAAGGCCTCCAGATCAGGACCACATGTGGAACATTAAGGCTAAGTTCGACCTCTAATCTTGGGCGATAAACTTTTCTCATACATACCTCGAACATAGTACGGAAATTAAAGATGATGTGAAACCCAATACATGACCCCCACCTGATATGCTGATACTGCTAGGCAAGTGCGTGTTGCATGACTGGTAGCTTTCGGCGGCTCGACTCTCCTTAAGCTACATGATGGTTTGAGCAAAATATTCTAAGTATTAAGCTCAAATTGAAAAACTTGATTATTATTAATATTATTTGATCTCACTAGATTTGCTCGCTCGATTTGAAAATTATTTAATCTCGATTTAGAAGATTTATGAGCTAATCTGGGAAATTACTGTCTAGATGCTTTATAGAGTTTTGTGGAATATTTATTAAGTCTGGAATGTTTATCTGAATTATCTGAACCGACTTGCCTGATTTTTACCTGAACTAACTTATCTGACTTATACTGATCTGACAGGGTACAGAAAAATATTGAATCTCGGTTCACGCTCAAACCGATGTTCCAAACGAAACCTTCGAATCGTTTGTACTGTCTGGACTGATTCGACTAACTGGACCGGCGGCTCGATCGGAACTGATCGGTCGCTCGCCTAACTAAGTGAAACTCGGTTCAATCGTGGCCCGGGGACATACGCACTGACACAGCTCCGTTGACGTACGTCTTTTATATTCGAATCTGAAGTTTTATCCGGACTGCTTGGAAATGCCGAACTAATAATGTTTTATACTACCTGTTAAACTTACTCATTTTAATTTGAAACTTTAATCTATATTCAACATGATTTATCATGATTTTAGGCTCGACAACTGCAGCTAAATCTCGACCGAATAAATTTCTAGAATTATTGAAAAGTGAGGCTAATGTCCTAAAGTTTAAAGCATACCATGTTGGGAAAAATAAGCTGAAATTTCCATGAAATCGGATCTATAAAAGGAAAAAAAAATTGGACACACCAAAATTGGACACACTCGTGTTTACAAAACACTCTCAAACTCACTCACAACTCACAACTCAAATACACACAGAAGCTAAAATTCTTGCTTCTTGCTCACACCCTTTTTCTTTTTCTTTTTCTATCTTTTATGTTGTATTTGTTGTGGTGATTTGCCATCAGAATCCCCCTCAATTTATAGAGGGGGAAGTGTACATTTTTTCAACATAAGGCAACTTCATTTTTCAACACCCGGCTGTTGCATTATTGTCCACAAAATGCAGCTATTTTTTTCTCCTTTCTGTTGCCGTAAAAAAGAATGTGCACAACACCCAACTTTTGACTCAACAATCTCCCACTTGAGGACTGATTTTAATCTGTCCTCACATCTCAATTACTGCAGTAGTCTTATCCGGTCTGTTACTCTAGCAAGCCAACTGAAGTTGGACACAACTTTAGTTTGTCAATGGTCACCACCTTTGTTAGCATATTTGTTGGGTTCTTTCTTCCTACAATCTTCTTCAAAGTCAACACTTCATCCTCAAGAAGAGATCTGATGAAGTGATATCGTATGTCAATATGCTTAGTCCTCAGTGAAACACTGAGTTCTTTGCCAAATGTATTGCACTCTGACTATCATTGTGCAACACAATCTCTTTTTGAGTGAAACCCAACTCTGCTAACAATCCTTGAAGCCAGATCAATTCTTTACTGGCATCTGTCACTGCTACATACTCAGCCTTGTTTAGTAAAGATTTGGTGGACAAGGGATAACCGAGTTACCCGACTCGGGTCGATCTCGAAGGAAGGCTATTCGGAGCTTCACTTACTACTTGATTGTCCAAATCAAAAAAAAAAAAAAATAGAAAATAAAGTCCTAAACATTCTAATCAATTTAATTTGGAGGTTTGATTATCACTAAACGAGCACTTGAAAACGAGCAATTAACTAAGAGCAATATCAAATCACGAGCAAGTAGCAAACTAGACCATCGGAGTCTCATGCCATAACCACAACGAGATGATAATCAACGACAAAAAGGAATAAACGAGCTCTGAGCACTAGATTGCTAACCCTAGTCGTCTAACCTTAAGTGATTAAGCCTTAATCGGGTCTTAATCCTTAAACAAGATCAACAAACAATTAACTCCTATATCAACTCAAGCAAGCAATCAAGTCCCAACTTTCCCTCCATCATCAATCATGCTCAAATTTACCCTAATAAACATTATAAGTAAAGACGAGGCAAAAATCGAAGTAAAGAGCTTTAAAACTAAATACCCATTATTCTATTGTGTAGACGACGAAAAACAGAGTCAAAAGCTCAGAACTTGAGAGAAACCAATGTCGCTGGAAAATCTCCCGGAAAATAGCACGAACTCCTAGTCTAGAGAGCAAAACAAAAACATAAGCTAAGTTCCCAAAAGGGAAAAATGAAATAATGAAAGATGGATGTTCAAAATGCAAAGGAATAAGAATATTTATACTCTAGCCCCAACACACACTAGAAAAATGCACATTTAAAAAGACATTCTCGAGCTCTTCGCAAGATTCACGAGCTCGCTGTCGATGGCTTGCACAGGCGCACGGGTGGCGCGGGGTCGCGAGTGAGGTGGGTGGCACGGGTGCAGGCAGTGGCGCGCACTCTCGAGCACGTCGGGACATCCGCGAGGGTGCGGGCATAGGCGTTGGGACACTCTCGACCTCGCAAGGGATTTCGCGTGCGCGGGCAAGCAAGTGGCGGCACTCTTGAGCTCGCTGGGAATTCAGCGAGTGCGCGGGTGCACGGGACAGCAGGCATGCGGGCGTCGGGGTCGCGCACTCTTGATCTCGCGGGGCTTTCCGCGAGCGCGCTGGGTAGCGCGGGTCGTGAGCCATGGGGCACGGCATGTGCGAGCGGGCTGGCGTGATGTGCATCCGCGAGTGCGCGGCTTGGGTTGCGCGGTCGCGAGTTTTTGCAGCACGTGTCCAGGCTCGACTAAGGACTCGACATACTCGGCCGAAAATTATTCGTACGGATGGCTCGAAACTTCTCGAAATTCTTGGGATTTCACTCGACTCTCCTTATCCATCCTCTGAATAATCTGAAATTTCATCACAAATCACGAAAAAGTATGCCAAAAATATAAAATAAAACGAAAGACACAAAAACACACAGAAAACGATAAAATGGACCAATCGACACTAAAACGAATCTAAAATCGACTCGAACACACATATAAACACATATAGAATAAGCACAAAAACATAACAAACAAGCCTCTGTAGTGGATAGAGCAACAATCTTTTGTATCTGCGACATCCAACTAACAACTGTAGCTCGATAGTGAAAATATAACCGGTAGTGCTTCTTCGGTGATCAATTTCACCTCCAAAGTCTGCATCTACGTAGCCCTGTAACTTTAGATCTCTTTTTCTATAATACAAACATTTTTATGTTGTGCCCCATAGACATTTGACTGCTTTCCAATGAGCTTTTCCTGGATTTGACATAAACCTGCTAACAACTCCCACTGCATGACCAATGACTGGTCTCGTATAGACCATCGCGTAGTAAAACTTCCAATGGCTGAAGCATAAGGAATCTTAGCCATGAACTCTTCTTCTTCTTTTGTTTGAGGAGACTCATCCTTGGATAGACGAAAATGGCTAGCCAAAGGTGTACTGACTGGCTTTGCCTTGTCCATGTTAAATCTCTGCAAAACACGATTGATGTACTCTGTCTGAGATAACTGCAAAGGTCCATTTTGCTTATCTCTCGTGATTTGCATTCCAAAAATCTTCTTTGCTGGGCCTAAGTCTTTCATGTTAAAAGTCTTTTAACAACTCTGATGCCTTTCATATCTGATCCTGCTACTAACATGTCATCGACATAAAGTAGCAATATGATATATTTGGACTCATATTTCTTGAAGAAACAACAGTGATCAGTATTGCACTTATGGAAACCTTCCTTGTGCATGAAGCTTTCAAAATTCCTATACCACTGTCTTGGAGCTTGTTTCAGGCCGTACAAGCTCTTCTTCAATCTGCACACTATATCCTTCTTTCCTTCAGAAAAACCTTCAGGCTGGTGCATATAGATCTCCTCATCTAGGTCTCCCTGAAGAAATGCAGTCTTCATGTCTAATTGTTCTAGATAGAGCTCTTCACTAGCCCTATACTTAACACAGTCCTGATAGTATTGAGCTTTACAACTGGAGCAAAGATTTCAGTGACAACCAGCCGGGCTTTGTATCTCCTGGAACCATCATGGTCTTCCTTCACCCGATACATCCATTTGTTGTGAAGTGCTTTCTTTCCCATGGGTAACTTGACTAGTTCCCATGTTTGATTTGAGATCAAAGACTTCATCTCGTCCTACATGGCAAGCTCCCACTTGCTAGCATATGTGGTTTAACATGCCTCCATATAATCTTCAGGTTCTCCTCCATCAGTCAACAACATGTAGTCCATGTATCTCTTGTTAGGCATATAGGGTCGAGAGGACCTTCTCAATACATGAGTTGGGGTATAAGGTTCTGATTGCTCACCGCTTTCTTCATTTGATTTCTCTGACCGAGGATTCCTTATTATAGGAATGTCTGGGATATCTTCCGCCTCTGCATAAACTGGCCCACTCGCTTAAAATAATAAATCGAGACTTAGACTTACTATTTCTATCTCGTTTCTGAAATAAAAGTTCGAACGGTTTCTTCATGGCTTAGACTTAAAACTTAAAAAATTATGCAATTAATAATAATTAAATATGACATAATCATAAGCTTACTATTACTGGAAAATAAAGTCGAGCTAATATATAGAAACTAGTTTTACATAAAATCTTATCGCGCCGACCCGACAGGCTGCGGGAATGTCAGCGGGCCTCAGAATTCAACAATCGTTGGCCTCAGAATTCAACAATCCCGGGCCGCGAAACCTCGCGGACTGCGGCCTTGGGCAACTTCATGCTTTGTTACTCCCGCGGGCCGCGAGAGACTTCGTGGGCCGCGGGGAGTGTCGCGGGCCGGGGTATTGAGAAGGTTTGGGTCTATTCATCTGTTACTTTCGAGGGCCACGGGCCTGCCGGGTGAGGCGTTAGACTGCTATGCGCGACTTTACGTTTCGGGCTCGTTTGAGCTCGTCCGAACTCGGAATTGAGTTCTGTTTTTCCCTATTCGTCGCCAACAAATTCCCTTCTGGTCAATTACACCCACATGACCAATTTATCCTTGAAATCATATCCGCTCGAAACTCTTGTCTTGCACACAAAAAACGACGCACGCACACACACACGAAGAAAACAAGCAGCACAAACGAAAACACAGAAAAACCAAAGATAAAGAAAAACACGAAACGAAACACAAAACGGACTAAAATCGAAAGAAAATACCTAAAAATGGGAAAAAAAAGGCAAAACGCAACAAAAATGAGACAAACAATTATGTTTTAATACTATTTCCTATTGTAGAGGCAATTTATAAGGTATACTTTTTTTCAATGTTTCTTTTAAAATTATAACAAATTTACTAACTTAAACTATAAATATATTTAAATTTCATACTTTTTTATCTATTAACAAATTCTTTACATATGTATGTCAAATTAATCATGTCTTGATGAGTTTTGATTTGCCATCTATATTACAAATACAAAATAAATAAATAATTCATTTATCTATAATTAAAATTAAAATACCTATTAATATTAAGTCGAAAAATTAAACTAACTTAACTACAAAATAGTTATTTGATATACATAAAAAATTTAATATAGGATGT
>CACSLK010015970.1:2585890-2601990 GCA_902706635.1 Striga hermonthica
ATGAGTTTTACCGAGAGAGTATCTCGTTTATCCTTCTCATTCGTATGTTTCCCTACATCACTTGGTATCAGCAGTCAGTACGATTCGCGATGCTGTCGGGATGACAAGATGCCACAAACGAACAACGTGGAGCAACCTTCAAGGACCAGTTTCAACAGATCGACTACTGTTTTCAACAGTTGGACGTGAGTTTCGCGGATTGGTTTGCCGATCTTTCGATGGGGATCGAGGATTTGGGTTTGACGCTTAACAATGTGGTCTATAATTTGCAGACGAACCATGCCGCCGGGGACCGAGTGTGCGCGGGGATTTCGCGGTGGACGTAGTGGCTGTAGTCTAGGCGGGATCGCCACATCCGCCGTCAGACGATAACGACGACGAGGACACCATCTATGTGGTCAACTCGTTCGCCGATTTGCAGCAGCTTCGAGACGCGGCTGAAGGCGACGACGCGCTTGGGAGCCAGGGTTGGCGGTGCGACGATCGGGACTTCACAGTCGGCAGCCACCAACGCCGTGGCTGGGGTTTCGAGGGCGACGATGTGTAGCGGCACAATTTTCGCCGTGCGGGGGACGTGCAGCAACGGCGTGGTTTTAGACGTGCGTTGATGGTTGCGAAGAGTCATGTTGGGAACTAAGATTTCGTTTAATCTAGAATTGTTAAAAAAAAAATCATGTATTTTTATCAACTTAAAAAAGTTTCGTTTAATCTATAATTTACAAAAATGTTCATGATTTTCACTACAATTAATCCAAAATAAAAATTAAATTTTGACAGAACTAGAAGATATAAAGATCAAAAGGAATCAAAGAATAAGATGAAGGTCATGCATGATCAGACACTTGCTAAAACATTTCTAATTAGAAAAGAGCAAAAGAGATTCTTTAGACTACAAATCAAGAAAAAAAAAATGTTCTTTTTCCTGGGTTTAGTTGTGATGGCTTCACGAGGAACAAAGAACCAATTTTCCATCCAAACCCTTTATCTACTGCGAAAAGATTCCATAAGACAACCAAACTTCATCATCAAGCAACAATTTTATTCGTCTTCGCATTTCCGAAGATATTTTTAAATATGAACACATATATATATCTATCGCCATGAAAAAAAAAGGAATAAAATAAGCAAAAAGAGGGCCCGTGAATTTGTGCTTGAGCTCGACTCGGTTATTTATAGGCATGTCGATGCCTTTGAGGTCCGTTTGTTCGAGCCCAAAACAATTACGATAACAGTGACATCATCGTGATATTTTCGCCTTCTGCCAGCAGGAATGCTCATCAGCTCCTCCATACTAAAACCTGGAAAAATACGACACTTTAGGCGGAGAAAAAGAAAAAAAAGAAAAGACAACTTTCAACAAACATACTTGTATATGACCATCAGTATCATTATTTTTAGATGGATAATTCAATTTTTTTGAAAATAAACTAAGATTGTGTATAGTAGAATTTGTTTTAGAGCTGCACTTACCTACTGAACAATCCTAATGACATAAGAAACCAATCTTTAATGGACCAACAAGACAAAACAATTGATAGAGTAGTAGTATACCAAATTAGAAGAATTGAACTATCTAAACTGGTTCAAGAATCTCATATCCAATTTTCTCATGGATGGGAAAACTTACGATTAATAAAAAATCAAGGATCTAATTGTAATTTCTTTTAAATAACCAGAATTTTTCTGTAAGTACAGCAAACTCAAGGGCAAACTTTGCAATTAACCAAAAAAAAAAGGAGATGGCAAAATATACCTGCAGAATCTGCAGCTCTTGCGGCAAGCTGCTCCACCAGAAACTTAGCCGGATCACCAAACGGGTATCGCAATATGTAAGAATTCACAAGCTTCACAACTTCATCATTGGTAAAGAAGTCGAACAAGCCATCACTACCAAGCACGACAAAATGGTCCAAGTTTGAGACCTCGTGAGCACTTAGGGACGGTTGTGTTGATACATACGGGGGGCTTATGAGGTTATGGACTCGGAGAATACCCATTAAAGCATCATTCATGCATTTCTAAGAACAAAAGGAATAACTATGAGATACATTGAATAATTAAGTTTAATATAATTGACATGCAGGGTTTAGATTACATGAAATATCCTCCGGTCTAGCCTAATTAAGAAAAAATTCAGGTATCCTACAATGTTGAGAATAAACTCCTCTTTTGAGTTGTATATTTGCTTAACAAGTAAACCCTTCTTGGAAGTGTGATACATAAGAAGACAGAATCATATGTCAAGAGCATATTTTGTTATTTCAAAGATGGAGCAATTTCTGTTGTAATTACAATGAACCTCAAGAGAGTTTTTGTAATTAATCATATAAAACATGAAAACAACATCTTAGTTTCAAATACAATTTACATCAAGTACTCTTGAGGTTAACATAGTAATAAAAATCCAAAAATAAAAATTTCCCAGTTCCATTTTGAACTTTTAATATTCATAATAATAAAATTAAAAAAAAAAGATTGACAGCCCATTTACATTTGTAGAAATAAAATAGTCTCCTACTCAAACCTTAAGATTCAAACCAGATTAAAACTCAGTGTGTTTCTCATAAATCATTAACCTTTCAGGGGTAGTCCTATGAATATAAATGAAGTTCCATTAATGAAAAAATTCCAGTAAAAAATTGATATACCTTCTTCAGGTAACCGACACCGAATGCTCGAGTAACCTTCAGCTTTCCTTTAACCTTCCCACCCACGACAACACTGGGGTCGTCCGGATGTTCATTCAAAACCCGTATTCTCTCAACTTCACTGTCGACCGTATGACTATCGGTCAGCTGGACCGCCTTAAGCTCCCAACCATCAATTTCGTCACTCCCTCTTACATGTGTAGCCAGCACGGCCCGGCTATCACCAAGATTAAGCACGTACAAATTCTTCCCGTGCAGCAGAACAAGCAAAACACAAGACCCTATAGACACCAAATCCGGCCTCTCGTCCATCTCTTGTTCCACCATGTGAAGAAATTCATTCTCCGCCTGGTCAAGCGCATGCTGAAGTCTACTGAGAACGCCCTGCTTAACAAAACCATCCAGATTTTGATTTTTCACATTTCCCGGTTCAGCTGATCCCTGATCCCAATCGAACAAATTGAGGTGACATGCAACCGTCTCGTACAGAGTCCCAGCAAGAAAATCGGCCGCATCACGCCCGTTAAACCCATCATATATAGAGCAAAAGAGCCAGCCATTTTCTTCAGAGCAGACGGCCTGAACCCGATCCTCGCCCGCGGGCCCACCCGCGATCTGGACCTCATTCAGATTGAGAAAGCTATCATTTCTAGAAGGGTCGCTCATGGATTTAAGTGAAATGGAGTCGTAATCACTTGGGGATGAAGTACTAAAGCTCAAACTGGACATGCTACTGGGAAGGGAAGAAGACAAAAAGTCCAACTTGGTCGAGGAGGGTATTTTGCGGAAGGAGTTTGGGGAGTCTAAGGTCGGGAGTATCTCAGAACCTATTAAGCCGTTGCAAATGTTGGTGTTTGCTAAGGTGGCATTGGCACTTAAAGCAGCTCCCGAGAGGCACGAGAAGGAGCTGCTGGCCCGACTCAGTTTGTGGGGGGAAGGGATGTCGATGTAGTTAGGCCTTTGGTCGAGAGAATTGTCGTTTTTGGAGGTGCAGTGGTATCCGAAGCTGACTTTGATCTCCCCATGGGGTTCATTTATGGTTTCTCCATGCAACATCGTGGCTGTTGGAAAAAAAGAAAAAAAGTGAAAGAGCGAAATGAGTTGAGTAATTATATATTGATCCGATACTTGACTTGAGTATTAAAATGCTATTTACGATTCCCGACATATTGTAGGTTCATGCATTGTGCATGCCTCAAACAACAGATGCATATACTTTCAAGTATGTGTCCATGAATCAAAAGACGGACAAAACTTATTTGAAGGGTATCCATAAATTCTACGCCTTTCCTTCTCCAGATCAGTATGGATGCATGAAAAGAGATCAATGATCATATCATGCTTTTTTTTTTCGATTCTAGATTTTGTATCATATAAGAGGGTTAAGTCTATGCTGTGTCAAAAGGCAAAAATAACACAATGGAGCACAAATTAATCATCGATTCAGCGGATTGGGGACAAGATATAAAACCATGGTCATCATACTCCAATCTTAATACTTCCTCCCAGAAGCTGGGCATTCATCGTGCACAATTTTTAAAGTTCACTAGTTTTCTTAAAGTTCATCGTGCACAATTCTTAAAGTTCACTAGTTTTCTTATTCTCAAAACAACAGATGCATATACTTTCAAGTATGTGTCCATGAATCAGACGATGGGCAAAACTTATTTGAAGGGTATCCATAAATTCTACGCCTTTCCTTTCCTTCTCCAGATGTAAGACACTAAACTCACATTAAGGTCAACTATATCAAATTTCATCAACATGCTGAATATGCATAACTTGACAGTATATAGAACTTGAAAAATTAGAACCAACCTATTCTCAAATGATAATAACTGTCAAATAGCTTTTTTGCTTCTTCTTTTCCCCTCTATTCCATAAAGGGCAATCCCTCCATCAAATGTAAAACCAAACGCAAATTTACAAATCTAGGAGGCCATTACAGGGAGAAAAGCCTATCAAACCGAGAACTCGAAAGTCGAAACACACACAGACAGAGCTAACAAAGATGAAGCTGACACAATCCCATTCTCAAATGACAGTAACTGTCATATAGCTCTTTTTTCTTCTTCTTTTCCCCTCTATTCCATAGAGAACAATCCCTCCATCAAATGTAGAATCAATCAACACGCAGATTTACAAATCTAGAAGGCCATTACAGGGAGAAAAGCCTATCAAACCCAGAACTCGAAAGTCGAAACACACACAGACAGCGCTAACAAAGATGAAGCCGACACAATCCCATAACTCCAAACAACAAAAGGAGCAGAACAATCTATAGAAATCAAACGTAGCTCACCTTGTCGGCTTGTAACCAAGAATTCAGCCAAATCTTACGCACCTCGAAATGCTATCTCATTCAAGAAAATACTATTTACGCTGAACAACAAGACCCAGATAGAAAAAAACACTGAAAAGGGCAACAGTTTCAACAACAAGCGAACGCAAAACTGTGACTAAAGCACCACAACATAGACTGAGTTAGAAAGTGACAGAGGTAAAAGGGAGAAAGAAGTCGATGGTGAGGAAAGTGTTTGCTAAATATAGAGGATTTTTATTTATGAGGGCAAGAATTTTTCTGGGTGATGAAGGGTCAAACAAAAATTGTCTGGCGATTCATCTATACCGCTAATTCTGTCAAGAATTATGTGGGCACAGGAAAAAGACTGCTCCTTTTTTTTCTGTGTTTTTTTGGCTATGGAGTTTCTGTTTCCTCTTTCTTCTTCGAATAAAACTCTTTTGCAGATGCGTAACATTCTCCACCCCTTTATTTCTGTGATTGCTTTTTCCGAAATTTTATCCCATTTTTTTTTTTTTCCTTTTTTAATGATAATGGGATTACCAGAAATTCTATGGAGCCGATGACTCCGAGCCATCCATAATTTATAATTTAAGATAAGGACACTTGTGAATTGTTATTTGGGATAAAGAATGTTAATATACTTATTTGTGAATAATTACGATGGTTTCATTAGTGGTGTTATCCTATTATGATGAGCCAAAATAATTGACTCGCTTAGGTTGCCGGTCGAATCGTTTCATCTTGATTGCGTGATAATTCAGCTGTCTCGATCGCTTTGTCTTCAAGAATCGGATCGACCTGCAAAGCACCGGCTGTCTCGATCGCCTTGTTTTCAAGAACCCGATCGACTTGTAAAGCGCTGGGGTGGGTCCTCCGACGCTCAAGTCAGAAAACATATATTTTGATCGTGTATGTTAAGCAATCATCAGAGCTTAGGATTAGAAAATGAACTTGGTCCCTTATTTATAAAGGGTTTAATGGCTTACTCCTCAAGATAATGAGTTTCCTCAACAAATCATGATTCTGACGTTCCTTAATAACTGTGTAGATATACATCAACTTTCATGAATATCTTATATCTTTAACTAATACCGTGTATCACATAAATTAGACTTTAAGCTCCCTTGAACCGGTCTTATTCGAGCTAACCGGTCAGGCGGGTCCACCAAGTTATTTTTGGTGTTACATCATATGTCACGTTTGTTTGGTGGGATAGGCAAGGATATCCTGTCTATCCCTTATAACGTGTTTGTTTCGCTGGATTTAGGCCCGGGATGAAAAGGTATTTATCTCATGAAATTGGGACATCTCTATCCTAGGTTGTGGGTGGAATAGGCTCAATCAAAAGTAAAACTTCTGATTTGCTTTCATTTTTTTTTAAATTTTTGGACTAAATGATGTTTTTGTGTTGAATTTCACATGGGTAAAACGGTCTTTACACCATACTGTTTGATTTGTGCAAAATTAGACATTTTTTTTAAAGCTAAAGTTACCCATCCTTATCATATATAACAAACATAGGATTAATTTTATCCAAACAGTGTAATCCTTCATATTTGGACTACTTTAATCCAATCTCATCCTGGAATGCAAACCTAGGATGTGAGTTTTGCTATAGAACCAAGCGTTGGCTTCATAATGAAGTCAACTTCCTATACCTAGTAAGTAAAAACTACCATATTTTACAATTAAATAAAAAAAAATACAATGAACAACTACTTGATAAGAAATATAACAATACTGAAGAAAGTAAAAATAATTATATTTTTTAATTTGTAATTGAAAATCATTTAAAAATTCTTTGAATCATTTTAGATAAATATTAGAATTAATAATAATATGTACAGCTACGTAGTTTATACAATTTAAAAAAGTAGTACATACATTTTGTAATATTTATTTTTTTGAAATTTGAATTTAAAAATATGAATGTTTTTATTCTCATTGTGGTTGAGTAGTTATTAAATGTATTTTCTTATTAAGTAGTTGTTAATTAATTATAATTATTTTTTAATTAAATAGTTGTTAATCGTGTTTTCTATTAATTAAAAAATACGTTATTTTTTACTTTTTATGTATAGAAGGTCGACTCCACTATGAACCAACTGTTGGCTCTATAACAAAACTAACCGATAAAATGATGTCCTACAAAATCACTGTTAAGTGAGATTCATATACTAATTTACATATGCGACACCTCAATCAAGAAAAATAATTTAAATTATTTTTTACCTTAAAAATGGTTCTAATGCTCAAACAGCACAAACTCATTCTGCCTCAGTAACACACCTCAATTGGCTTTGTCAAGTGTAGGCACATTAGCTATTATTTTTTCTCCATATTCTTAGCAATGGAAGTTTTGCTGGCTGACTCGAAAATAATAACATTCTTCCACATGAAGCAACTTTTGAGAAGAATCTCAGCTAGCTAGCGGCAGCAAGAGCCGGGATTGGCTGGCTGACAACCACACCATGACAACGGCCGCAAAGTGTAGGGTGGTTTTGGTAATTACCGACTTCAGGCGAGAAATTCCAGCATCTTTCGCATTTCGACCCATTTGCACGTGAAACACCAATCCACACTTTGTCTTGATTTTCAACAACATATTCTCCCGTGCAGGGTATCTCATCTCCGCTCACATTGTCCACACAAGGAAGAATTTCCACCTGCATTTTCCAGCAATCGAAATGGTTTCGTTTTATTTTTTATTTGTAATTATTTATTGTCATTATAGTTTTATCTTTTTCTTTTATGAAAGAAGCGAAATTGAATGATTTATAATAGAAAAAAGGGAGCAAGGGTAATTGACTTCCTCGTCGTGCAGTGAGAAACAATTTGCAGAAGGCTTCTAATTACCCAAAAAAAAAAAAGATGTCTTTGAAATTTACAAACATCCCCTTGATATTTGCCTCTTTTCACAAATTCAATCCTCTCAATGAACAAAATATTTGTTTAAGACACACAAATTTGGTGGTGTGTAACGAAAACCTGAGGACGGGTTTTTTTGCAATTATGAAAGATAATTGAGGGTTCGTGTAACTAGGTGAAACATCAAAAGTAAATACTATGTTGACGGAACTACTATATCATAATTCAGCATAATATATTTAACCAAACAACCTTCAACCTTCTTCTGTAGGAGATTGAGTAACAATTGAAAGAGGAAGAAAATTAGATTTACCTGAGATGTTAAAAAGATTCTATGCAACGCGTCCGCATCATTTTCAGCTTCACACATGTTGACTAATCTCGAAAGCAGGCCAGCATCTGATGCATGGAGATAAACCTTTGCTTCTAAACTGGAACCAATCAACTTCTTCGTACGTGCAATCTCAAGCACTTTGTTTACCTCAGTTCTCAGCTGAACAAAGTAACTTGAATCAGTTTTAAAATGTGATGCCTACCTTTAAATGAACAGGAAAAGGAAAACGAAAACGAATACAAATAAATAATAGTAGAAACCTACCTTGATTGTTACAACCTTGATACTTTTAATATTTACTATTTAGCTGAGACATATAATCTTTCCTAGCTGTAGTTTGAAACATAGGCAAAGACTCGAGAGGATATTTTATGATTTTGAATTATACTTGGGGTTTACTTAAATTATGCTAAACCTCAAAGGGGGTATTATAAAATTTTAGCATGGAGCAGCTACATTTATTTACCACTTAAAAAATATACGAATTAATTACCTCAAGAATTGTACCCCAAAAATTAACCTCTTCCTCTGGGAACGCTAGATGTCTTTCATTTAACAAAGGCCATCTTGATTCGAAGACAAAGTTGGCCAAACATCCATCTTCAGCAGTGAATGGAAAAGGAAGATTCTGCCACACGTCCTCAGCCAAATGTGGCAAAATTGGTGCAATAATCCTCGCAATGGAGATCAAATGTGCCTCAAGGACGGTTTGGCAACTCCTCCTCGTAGAACTAGTGGTTCCTCTGGAAGCAAAACCAAATAAGCAAAAAAAAATTGCTAATATAAAGTGAGTCCTTGTCTTGATGTTGTCATTAAAGTGCAACTCGGATTTCTTTTGATGTTCAAATAAATGTGCAAGTGTAATTTCAGCAATTATTGACACCGGTCAAGAAATCTAGTTTTGTGACGAGTAATAAATAGTTTATCTGTGAGGTAAAACAAATTTGTTAGGTTATCTATTATTTGTGAAGAACGTCATGAACGTGCACAGAAATATTGTTGATGGGTTATATTAAAATTTTTTACATCAACAATGTCTGAAGAAAATGATGATGGAACTAAGATGACAGAGAATTCGATATACTTTATGTACAACAAAATGGAAGCTCAAAATGAAAAATTATATGCAGTTGATGAGGCCAATAGTGCTTACCCCACATAAAGTCGATCTTTAGCAACATCCAAGTAAAAATTTGAGAGATCAACAACAACAAATCGCTGAATGATCTGCAGATATGAAAATAGCTGATAAACTTTTGTATTTCTTATATCATCTGCCTAGTCTATATATGAAAAATTAGCTTTAATTCTCTAATATCGCATGAAACACTGACAGGTCACGATATCAACTTCATTTTCTAATGTACCTGAAAAATCTTGAAGAATTGATAGCTGTCGTAGCTCTCTTTGATGTTTTTCACAACACTTTCAAGTTGAAATAGAGCATATTGATCTATCTTTGGCAGGTCGGTGTAAGTAACAGCATAATCAGCCTGAAAAAAAACAATAATAAAAATAAAAATAAAAATAATAATAATAATAGTAATATAAGAAAAATCTAAAAGAAGTTGATAGCAGACATACAGGAAAAAGGCTATATTGATAGGCTACTAAGAGTTGACCGCATCAAAAACCTAAACATTGGAATAAAAAAAAAGGCTTACATTCCAATCATGCAGGTTCCCCAAAAGAAAACGCAAAGTTCCTCTTAATTTCCTGTATATGTCTGACATTTGACGTAGAACGCTAGGCCCGATCATCACATCACTCGTATAATCTACACTCGAAACCCAGAGGCGAAGTACGTCTGCACCAAATCCGTCCTGTGGAAGACCAACCGAAATGTTTTCAGCATTTCAGAAACAATATATACAGGCAATAGAAATTCTACCACTGAGGTTTAACCTAAAAAATTAAAAACAAAAAAAAAACAAAAAAACAAAAACAAATCATTCATAAAAAACTACAAATACCCTCTTAAAATATTACAAACGTCACTTGAGCTTTGCATTTGCTTAACAAATATTACCGTATTCAAGATGTATTTGTACATTAGAAAATAAGATAGATGGAGAATTCTGAATTTTGAAACATATTTCAGATGTTCCGTAACTAGAGAAAACCTTAAGAATAAGATACCTTCTGATCTTTCCCTCCCTCAATCACAGTTCTTGGGTCAACAACATTTCCTAGAGATTTGCTCATTTTGAAGCCTTTCTCATCAAGTACAAATCCATGTGTAATGACACCACAATATGGAGCCTTTCCTGAAAAAAATAGTAGAGAACCTTTTTTCTAATTGAAAATTATGAAACTGTCCCTCAGTCATAAAATATTTAAACCACCATAAACTTATGTCTCAATGTATAGTGGATTGTGTGACCTTGTAATTAGTTGGTCACACTATCATAAAGAGCTGCAGAATAGTTTGTGACATCAAATTCTTAACAAAAAGAAATCACGTTTTGTGGCATCAATATCGAGGGCGTCTAGCTAAATTTTCAATCTAAGTTTGTAACTTAATGGGACAAACGTAAATGTACAAAGTATAATAGCACAAGCAGGGGTAACAATGACCGACAGTAAACTAAACACGAACACGACACGATAATAGGGACATATGACACGATGAGACACGACAGGGCACAATGCGAAACATGAAATAAAAATCTTAGTTCAATTAAATTCACTATCCTATTTGTGATCAAATATAATAGATAACACAAACACATGATAGTAATACGTGAACACGATATGATAGCACTATTTGCCACCCCTAAGCACAAAAAACAGATGAGTTGTGGACTGGGAAAAGCGACTAACGGAAACTGTAGTACAGTTACACTAAACTATAATCTTCAGGACCATTATTTCATGTCTTACCATTTGTGGCAATACTTGTCAACAATGAACTTTGGAACCAGCCACGATGCTGGTCAGTACCCTCAAGGTAGAGATCTGCAGGGTAACTAAGATCATTTCTCTTTGCCAGAACAGCAGCCCATGAAGAACCTAAAATAACCAAATGGAAATAATATTAATGTAATCGGTGATTGTTATCATCGTTTGCATGATAGTATAACATGAAGTAATAATTAGCAAAACCAAAACCAGAGAAAATGTGTGCTTTTATTACTTATGAAGCTTTCCAAGCCATATATACTTCAGAAAAAACAAATACATTATATTAAATACTAATATTGTCTACCTGAGTCAAACCAAACATCCATAGTATCCGTTCCTTTTACATAGCTAGATGCTTCTTTGCCATATCTTTCTGGAAGCAATTCCTCTACCTTCATGTACCACCACGCGTCACTTCCTTTCTGTGAAATTATTGCTGCCGGAGCAAATATTGAGTTCAAAGATCCAATTGTAGCATGTTATTTGTAATTATCTCCCTTTCTTTCTTTCTTTCTTTCCTTTTCTTTTTTTTCAGCTTGTCAATTATGTTAAGGATAAGAACTTCGGAAGCTCCATGGAGGGAACGAATTGACATTAAAGAATAAAATAGAGAAATCTCGTACCTAGCCCATATATATCAACTAGCCTATTGAAATACTTACTTTATGAAAAGGACATACCAATGGGTAATTTCTTGAAAGGTAAATTTTTTGAAGGCAGATTCTGAAAAGATGGCCAATAGGTCAACTCTGGAATGGTTTTTTATGTTAAAATACCTTTTGAATTAAGCAATAAATCATTCGTAGGTATCAAATACTTGGGCGGTAAAAAATATAAATTTTTTATTTTCTTTTTAATCTTTATATTCAATATGGATGTACATTTGCAAATCATGAAAACCAATTAATTTGATATATTACATATCAAATCAAATGAATAATGAGTAAATTGTGGATGAAATATGAATTAAAAGAAAAAGTAGCCTTTTCACAATAAATTACCTAAGCAATGGCCTTATCAACAAGATCCCCAATAAAATATACATATATAACAAGTTTATGAGTGATTAGGAATAAGGAGTGTAACTGCACAAAATCACATTAGAGGCCATAAACAAAAAGAACATACAATGATGCAACAGTGTAAAGGTTAAATGAACTTACACTTAATATGATCAATAATTTCGTCGTTCATCAATGGCTCCTTTGTCTCCACATGATAAAACACCGGGATAGGCACACCCCAAGTCCTTTGACGGGAGATACACCAATCAGAACGACTTGACGTCATAGATGAAATTCGATTTTGTGCCTATTAAAATCATAAGATCATTTTGACACATATAAGCTTGGTAAGGCATACAGTAAGAGGATTAAGGGTTGATTATAAAACCTACCCCTCGGTTTAGCTTAATTACAAAATTCCTACTTCACATTGTTTCTATTTCACAAAATGCACCTTAAAGAGTTTCTTATGCAGAATAGAAGTATTTTGAAGTTGTTTGTCACTTAACTAGGTTTATTTATTTACTTTTTTCAAACTTATGATATAATATCAGCGGTAATTTTTTTGATTAGTTAAGGTTGATGAACAAGAAAGCAGTTTCAGATTATCTTTAAATAGTCCTTCATGGGCGCATGAAAACTACACAGACTAGCTGATTTACCTGTGGGGGAATCCAGTTTACGTGATCAATTGAATCCATAGCAGCATTACGAAATCCTTCCACTGAAGCAAACCATTGTTCAGTTGCTCTGAAAATCGTTGGCTTCTTTGTTCGCCAATCATACGGATACTTGTGTTCTGTATTTGTCATTAAAAGGTGTACGTACAGCGCAGACGTAAGAAAATTTTGTTCCTCCTGATAACATGAGGATATTACAAAAATGGCAATTCTGATTAGAAAATCCAAAGTTCAACTTACTGTATGGCTCAACCATGATCATTGATGAGTTCTTGTCCAGGCACTCGATAACAGCAATATTGCCATCGCCAAGCACGTTCAAACCACTGAATTGGCCAGCCTCTTCAGTGAAAACACCTTCATCGTCCACAGGGGATATAACAGGCAAATCATATTTGAGGCCAGTGATGTAATCTTCATGACCATGGCCAGGGGCAGTATGAACCAGTCCAGTTCCTGATTCTGTTGTGATGTAATCCCCACCGATAACGACTGGGCATTCTCGGCCCTCTATGGGATGAACATACCTGAAATTCAAAAAATAAATAAATAAAAAAAATACAAAATAAATAAATGTAATTATATTTAACAAATTCCAGATGATAGCACCCAATAATGGTACGGGGTAGAGTTGGGATCATGCAGGTTGAAGGCTTCTGGGAGTGCGTGGAGTACATGTTCATCGAAAAGGGTAAAATTATAAAAATTACCCCTGATGTTTAGCTTAATTACAAAAATTATGCTACATCACAATCTCAAATGTCCACGCTGAGTTAGTATTTCCTCACAAATACCTGAAAGAGATTTAATTTGTGCAAAATCGGGATATACCAAGGGGGATACTCGAAATAAGAAAGGCTATCATTTAGTAATAAGTAAATAAAATGACACTAAAAAAACTTTCTGTAATCAACCATTTTATCAAAAAATATTTTACAAAGACTGGTTCAAAGATATGATAATCAGTCATAAGAAGTGTTTTCCACCAATTGCAAAGAGACTGGTAATTCAACATACTCTGATGTTTTTATAATGGTATTTCAAAGCTACTAACAGCTAGACTTGGTGTAGTTTCAAGCATATACTCATATAGAACCTGCAATTTTCGAGTTGTGCACCCGTAAGTGTGGTCTTCACAGTAAGCTTCACACCCCATTTTTCTTCGACAGTTGGCACAAGGTCCAATGCAACAACTAAATACAGTTTCTTATGTTCCTTCAAGATATTCCCAATTTTTTTCTCTTTACCGGTTGATGATGAAGTGGTGCCCACGTTATTAGCATCAACTTCAACAACGGCGTATTGGAGCTTTGCATTGACAGCAACAGCTGAATATACAAAAAATTTAAAAGTATACAGTAAGCTAACCAAAAATGAAGAACACAAAGAAAGATGAATTCTAAAGAAAAGGGGCAAAGGAAGGAAAACCGAAACAAAAGTTTTACCTTTAGTTTCATATTAAAATGCAGTGTTTTTAAAGGAGGAAGCAGAATAAAGAGAGGATGAAAGAAAAGAAAAAACTAATTAATAACAAATGATGAATATATTACCAGCATTAGCAGGAATAGTCCATGGAGTTGTCGTCCAAACAGCCAATCCCAAATTGGGAATGAATTCATCCAGCATTTTAGATGAAGTAGGGGCACTGGTTAATTTAAAAACGGCATACATGCTCTTCGAAACATGCCCGTCAGGATACTGCAGACAGTAGAAGCCAATTAGAAACTACGGCAGTGATTATATTTTCATGAATATTTTATGGTCCCAGAGAAATTATTTGTGAGAACTTTTCTTTCAAGAAAAAAACCACAACATTCGCCACTCATTTTCTGACACATTCAATTATAAATTTAGAAAAAGAAAATCACATCAGCAGTCACCATTGTGTTTGCATATCATAAACTGATACGACCCGGGCTTGATAGTACAGAATATTACAATTTTCATGCAAGTGTGTACTCCAAAGAAGAAGAAAATGGAAGAGACTTGAGACGAAAGAGAAAACTAGACAATTCATTTTCATTCCTTATTATCCTCCGCAAATGCCAAATGGGCTTACATATTTATGACCAACACCTACTAATTAACTAATTACTAAATATTATTACTTACTAATATTTCACTACCTGTATTTTGGGTTGAATAGTAATAGTACTATTCACTCTATCTTATTTCACCAGTCTTACTATCCGATCAACTTTCACAATTATTTTTTTTTCCCATATCCAATGACTCCCCCAATGATTATTTGAATTTCTCCAAACGAACTTCTCAAGCTATTCTCCTATAAAAAGCTTAGAAAGATCCATTACCTCCAATTCAGCCTCAGCAAGGGCAGTTCGAGATGACGGGCTCCAATGAACCGGCTTCCTGCCTCTGTAGATATACCCTTGCAAGGCCATTTTGCCAAACACTTCAATCTGGTATAGTTCACATGAACCATATCGTGAAAGTTATAAGACCACTTAACCAAAAATAGAAAAAAATAAAGAACAGTGTGTGTATGTGTGTGTGTGTATTATATATATGAAGTAGGTGTATATTAATCAACCAAAATGGTAAGTGAAGCTTAATTTATATATCAGAAAAAACAAAAAAACAGATACATCCATCCTAGTCATAATTCGCCTAAATCCAAATATGACATTTTAAATGATGATACAATTTTACCTGAGCAGCTTCATATTCTGGATCCAGAGTGAGATATGGCTGGTCCCAGTCTCCCCATATGCCATAACGCTATAACCAGAACATACTCATGTCATCACAACAATTATAAATATTAGAATCTCTAATGTTTTAAAGAATAAAACTTACAAGCGTGATATAGGGGGTAAATAAATGAATATAACCCACAACTCAAGCTATTTGGAGCATTAACAAAATGAATTTGAGCGTGTTGCGAGTAGTAGATATACTTCCATTAAGAAAACATCTTTCCTGCAACCATTTTCTCTTTTTTTAACTGAATGGACTCATAAATAAAAATGAGACCTTAAATGCTGCCATCTGATTCTTGACGGTTGATTTTGCAAATTTGGCTGCTTTTGCTCTCAATTTTAGGGGTGTTAGCTCCTTTCTAGCATCCTGGTCTAGTGACTGCAAAACTGAAACAAATCAACAAGATCTGTGATACACCACAATGGTTACATTACTTTTATTTGAAGTTACACACTAAAATCGAGAAATTAGGCAGAATCAACTTAATAACAAAAATCTAGATAAGCCTTATTCAAACCAACTACACCCCATACCAAGATGACCATTTACTTAGTTCCTGAGTTATGCCTGCAATTTGTTCTACTAAAATATTCAAGGTGATAAAGATTTCTGTCTTAAAAAAAAAAAAAAAAAAAA
>CACSLK010015970.1:2602016-2613681 GCA_902706635.1 Striga hermonthica
AAAAAAAGAAAGAAAAAAAGAAAACAAACTTCTATAACTTTAAGTATGCCACCACAAAACTGAATGATCTTTCCATTTTCCACAAATTAAGAAGAATCATCGAGAAAATATTTCAAGGATTTAACAATCTATGAATAGTGCTAACACTTGCCTTTCAATTCAATTGGCAAGCCATGACAATCCCACCCGGGCACATAATGAACTTGGAAGTTCTGAAGAAGCTGAGATAAATACAGTGGAAGTGTTAAAATATAAAAAAATTAACGATTTGTTTTAGAAAAGATCGGCATTGGACTTCGTTTTCACTACATCATATTAAAGCGCAATTTTGAAGATGTGCATCCAAGATAAGGGGGAGGGGTAGACTTAAGAAAACTTGGAAGGAAACAATAAAATATGATTTAAAATATTTAAATTTTAATGAAGATATGTGTTTTGATCGAGCACGATGGCTACATGTGATCCATATAGCCGACCCCACTTAGTGGGATTTTAATGGCTTGTTGTTGTTGCATCCAAGATGCGAACGCACAAATAAACACACCCTCACAAGCAACGTCATATAATGTGGTATTTATGGAAACTGAAGCGGCACAACTCAAAAGTGAGATTTACAGAACACTCTCCCTTTCATGCAAATAATATAGTCTCAATAAACCATATACAAAATATGGTTCCAGAATCACCTTATATCGATTGATAATATCCTTCAAAATCTTATTCATGGCATGACCCATATGTAAATCACCATTCGCGTACGGAGGGCCATCATGAATCACAAAACTGCCCTGTCAAGATGATCTAGCATCACACAGAATTCACTTATGAAAGATGTAAAACCAGCATATAGATCCACAAAAGTAGGCCACTAGATAAGCTACCCCTGTATTTTTTCTGGCAACCCTCTTGAACACCTGATTTTCATCCCATAGTCGTTGTATTTCAGGCTCCCTCACAACGGAATTGGCTCTTAAGCCAAAAGCAGTCTTTGGGAGATCAATTGTGTGCTTATACTTGCCATCTTCTTGTTTCTCCCCTGAACAACAATAAATATATTCATCAATTGTAGATATAAATAAGTTTAGAACGTACAAAATTATACTAGTTTCAATTGTAATAGTGTCATGATTTAAGATTCTTGATAAACCTTCAGATTTTCCCTTTCCAGCCATGACGGGCCCACGCGATCTCCGTTTTGAAGAGGAGAAATATTCTATACCGGAGCAAGTGGAATAGCAAGTCGCTTGCAATAGAGACAAGACTCTTGCTGAGGACCCTTTTCTTAATCGTAATAAGCTGACGGCTGTGGTGTTCCTCAGAGACGAGCAACTTTTCAACGACAAAGCCTGAGCAAGTTAGAAAAGCCATGTTAGATTTTCCAACCATAATCACAACATCAACTGTACAAGCTTGTCGACATATAAACCAGAAGAAGCAATTCGTCAAACACTAAAAAGGCATGCTCTTATTGTCGGAAGAGATGATTCCTAAAAAGATGTAAGCTTTACTGTAAACATATACAACTGAAATCCATGAAATACCAGGTGCACGCCATATCAGGACTCTACACTTTTCAAATCAATTATAAGCTGTTTTTTTTTTTTCCAATACAATTCCCACAACTTTTTCCTTTGCCACAAACAAAGGGAAAAAAAAAGAGACATTTGCTGGTCCTTACTGCTAAAGACTTCATAGGGTAGTACCTTCAATGACTCAAGAACATAGTAAAAAGAGAAACAAGTGACAATCAAACATGTGATGAAAAGGGATAAATTAAATGTAAATGGGGATATATAAAGATTGAGTTTTTGTGCATGCCTGAAAAGGAGAAGGAATATCTACCCGATGCGAAGAATTCTGCACCGCCATTTTAGTGAGAGAAGTGATATTTGCGGGAGTCGAGGTGTTAGTGAACTGGGTGGAATTCATTTCACAGTCACTGTCATTGGCAGAGGCTCTTTCTGCTTATCCTTCCATTGCAAGACGAAAAACACAAGCTAAACGAAGATGAAATGAAGTTGCTTTCGCAGTGTCATGTACATGTTTGTGGATAGATTGGGAGTTGAGGGCCAATAGCGTTGGAGGGCACTGACCTCTCAATTTGGAGGTCAATGCTTCAAAATTCTTTTAGAAAATGAAAATGATAGGCACGTTAATATTTAGTTGATTTTTAAGATAAAAAACATTGTTGTCATGATTAACAAAATTGTGTTTAAAATTTAATTTTGGGAAAAAATAAATTGATACACTGACTATCAATTTTGTTATCGATCACACATGACTTATAGAGTCATCCACACTTATTTGGACATCACAAATAGTTTATTGACATGTGTCTTACAATAAATATACTTTGGACATCAGAAATAGTGTATTGACATGTGTCTTACAATAAATATACTTTGGACAACTGTTAATATTAAGCGATAGATGGCTCCATAAAAAAACCATCTGATGGTTGCATAGAATTTATGTTCTAAGTATACATACTTTTTGTTTTTGGTATCCGAAGTTCTAACTTAATCACTTTTAGTCACTCGAGTATGCAAATTTCATCAGTTTGTTGTTCACATGAGTCGACAACGGGTTACTTTCTTCAGCAGGTTTCTCGAAGAGAGAAACGAAAGAGGGTGCATGGATATAAATCATATTCAATCAGTCGCATTTTTACCTCACAATTAAGGCTGCAAACGAGCTGAACCGAGTCGAGCATTGGCCTTATCGAGCGGATTGAATTTTTTTTTTAGGTGCTCGAGCTCGAGCTCGAGCTCAAGCTCGTCGAGCTCGATTTTTGGTGCTCGAGCTCGATTCGATCAAAACATACAAGAGCTCGAGCTCGACTCGAGCTCGACTCGAATTCATAATGCTCGAGCTCGGCTCGAGTTCGGCTCCAATTTTTTCAAGAAATTTTGTAATATAACCATTAATTACATATATATACAAGGGTATTTTAGTAATTTCACATATCTCGATCCGCTCGCGAGCCGCTCGACAATGCAATATATGGGCTCGAGCTCGACTCGAGTTCGTGCTCGAGCCGCTCGAGCTCGACTCGAGATCGGTCAAACTCGAGCTCGAGTCGAGCTTTGACTCGAGCGCTCGCGAGCGGCTCGCGAGCTGCTCGACTCGCTTGCAGCCCTACTCACAATCTAAATCAAATTTAACTCAACCATACACTCCTCAATATTATCAATATAATTAAATAATATCAATCACACATCCTTACATATCACATCAATTTTAATTCATTATTCATCCACTCACATAATTTAACTACTCATCACTTATAATCTCATTTCTCATACTTTTCATCAAATCAACTTTAAACATTTTATTTTAAATATTATTTTAATACAAACTCAAAATCTCAATCAAACCTAACTCAACCAACTTTTTTAAAATTAACTCTAGTTAACCAACAAATTCAATATAGCTTTGGCGTCGTCTGTGGGAAATTGTTCAAAAACCATCAGAGCATCTTCATCCATGGTGAGCAAGAAGATAAAAAACCTTGAAACAACCTTTGACGAGGTGTGGTCGAGCACACGTCCAATAGGAGTAGGCCCACCACCAGGCTTCTCCGGACCATCTCAGACCTGGTGACCTTGATGCCTCACCCGCAGGCTTAGAGAGCTCATTGGCAGTCCCACTCGCAGCTGCAGAGTCGAGCAACCCGCTAAATCACCCAGGAGGTCGTAGATCTAGTTCAAACACAGCCGAAGAGAGTGATGTAACAAGTGATGGGGCCACTTAGGAGGGAGGCCGAGCAGGGACATTAGGTCACGATGTCCAGAGAGGAGCTCGAAAGAATTGTCGTTGCAGCTGGAGCAACCCAACAGGTCACGTATCAAACATCTAAGTCAACCACCACGCCTACTAAGGTGGTAAGAACGAACAAGCAGGACACAAAGGTTGACGAGTCATGTAGTCGAGACATATGGATCGAGTCACAGAGAGGATGGCAGATTAGATCCATCAATTGCATGCCAGGGTCAATGGGAAAGAAGTAGGTCGAGCTAGAGGGCATCTCTTTTCTCGGGAGATCCTTGATGTTGTGTTACCACTGAATTTCAGGGAGGTCAATCTGATGTATGATGGGTCGATAGATCCGTCAAGACACGTTAGGTCATTTGAAAACGTGGCAGTATTGCATGGTTACTCAGACATGGTTTGTTGTCGAGATTTTCTAGCCACCTTGAGGGAAGGAGCTCAATACTGGTTTCCCCAGCTTTCTCCGTGGTCGGTGAAGGACTTTGAGAATTTCTTGAGCGTGTTTCTGAAACAGTACGCAGTGTGACTCAGAAGAAGATCTATTTAACATTGATGGAAATGGGAGAGGAAGGGGGTGTGTCCTTGAGGAATTACTTGGATAGATACAATCGAGCATGTGTGGAGATCCCCTCGGCCTCTGACGAGGTCAAGGCTGGATGTTTGATCAGGATTCTTCGAGTTGGCCTGTGTCGAAGCTCTATAGCCAAGACACCTGCTTGAACTTATGATGAGGTCTTGAATAGATGCAAATAGTATGTTAACATGGAGGAGACAAAAGAAGAGTTAGCGAAGCTCGAGCAGATGATTCGACCGGAGGTTAAGAAGGAGAGGGCACAGTGCCCAAGAAGGATAGGTCGGAGAGGCGAAGGGAGGACAGATGGAAAGATTGACCTCTAAAGAATGGTTAGATATATGAGAAGTATACATCACCGAAAATGCAAATGGCGGAGGTGCTCGAAGAAATCGAGTGAAAAAGTGATGGTCGAGCGGTGACGTTTCTAAAGTCGAGAAGGGATGGGCCGACGCAAATGAAGTCGGGTCGATACTGTAGGTTTCACCGCTACTATGGTCATACGATAGACAATTGCCGACATCTAAAAGATGATATCGAGAGGTTGATTCAGGCAGGTCACCTCAAAGAGTTTGTGCTCAAGGATAGGGAGAAGAAGGGGAAAAGAAGGTGTCGGGAGGATCAGGACGGGAGGGAGGACCAATATGATGACATAGAGGATAGGGAGGACCAAGGTGGTCGGCGCAGTGAAGGAAATCGAGGTCGAGAGCGGGAGGATCGAGCTTTCGAGGAGGATGAGACCCCGAAGAAAACCCTCATTGTTTCGAGATTCATGTGATATAGTGTTATCCATCATAATTTCTTCTTTTCATCTTATTTATTTGATTCATCTTAATCAAATAAAGTGTACTATGAGCTTAAATTGGTATACTGAAGTTCAGATTGCGATGGGCCAACTGAATCCATGGCGAGAAGAAGCAATTATGGATTACAACCTCATTACAATAAGGTTTTTTAGTTCAATTAGTCGTAAATTATTAGAATTAATGAAATCACGTGAATTATTTTTTTACAGTTCCATATAATTTGATTATAATGAGAGATGCCCTAAAAATTAAAAGGTTTTCAGCTGAAAAAAATAGGGATTTTCGGGTATCCGTGATAAATGGTTTGTTTATGTATGTTTTTTTTTTTCTTGAAATTATCTGTGTTCTAATTTAGTTGTTTATTTGGGAGTGAACACATTTTTTTTTTCTTAATTTTCAAAAGTCATTTATCACATGATTTAAAGCACTTGTTAACTCTTCCGCCTTTAACTCTACTCTAGAGTAGACTACTCTAGAGCTGACTTTACTCTACTCTAGAGTAGAGTTCTTGTCTCTACATTTTACTCTACATCAAATATATTATTTTTTATTCATATTTTATTTTAAATAAATTGATTGATATATATATATATATGTATATTTAATCCTATATATATTTATTACCAAAATAATAAAAATATATTTTATTTATTTTTATTTCAATAGAATTGATATATATATAATACATCAATGAATAAAAAGCTACATCTTACTCTACATTAAATGTATTATATTTTAATTATTTTTTATTTCAAAGCAATTCTAATATATATGTATATTTAATTTTATATATTTTTTTTTTCACATTTTTAAGTCATCCGAATTTTAATCATATTGTGTTTGTTTATGTATTTTATGATTTATGTATTTGTAAATTTTTTTAATAAAATCTACTTGTTTTATTGTGGTAAATTTTAATTCAAAAGGTGGCAAATTTTAATTCAAAATTTGGTAAATTTAAATTCAAATTATATTGTGATATTAAAAAATTGCAAAATAAAATTATAATAGATTACTACATAAAAATCACAAAATTATTTAACATAATGGATGCATTTACTAATACACATTATATAAATATTTATCTAAAATTGTAGTAATTACACTAGAAATTCACCATAAATTACATTAAATTACCCAAAAAAAAAAAAAAAATTGTAGAGATATGATGGCGCAACACTGTTCACAAATCTGATATAGCGTGAAAATCCAACGATGGGTTGGAGGAGATTTTGTCTCCACTCCAGCGCAAATTACCACATCTGGCGATGCGCTGGAGTTGCTCTAACACAATTTATCCCCTCTTGTGATCTGCTACTTTTCCTGTATTGTAGTTATAGTAGCATGGTTCCCATTTACATAGCTTGAATGCATTGCGCTTCAATATCATTTTGGGGGTGTAACAACCAAAGTATTGGAACAGTTAAAAGGAGTTTGACAGATTAAGATACAGATCAATCGACCTGAAGTAGCACTGAAACTAACAAAAAATTTCACAGAATACTGAAACTTAGGAAGAAATATTTACAGTACCAAATCAGAAATTTTGACATGAAGTAATGTATTTTACATACAACTCATTGGTCTACAAATTAAGGGTAACCTTACACAGTACAAATCTGAATACAGACAAAAGACTAGAAACAGAACTTTGCTCAAGAAAATCTAGCAAAACTTCTTTCAGGCTTTCTCAGAACAGATCATCGTATGCCAACTAATCACGGGCCGGTTGTCTGAAAATCTTATCAAACAAGACTTTAGCAAGGGGAAAGAAAACCAAACCCACAATCTGAAGCTGATCTGAATAGCTCGTCTTTACAGAAATCTTTCCACTCAGCTTCCTGTCCAGACGGCCCTTGTCTGTGTTAGAAAATCTCTCGTTCTTGCCAAAAATGGCAGATCCCTTTTTCCAGACTAACGAACGCAACTGGATGTTGAATTCCTTTTTATCCTTAGCAAGCCGAACAGATTTTACAGCTGGCAAATGGCATTCATTTTCGAGATTATAATCAATGAGCACATCGTTATCATAAATGCAATCATTGGATAACTCAAAAACTGGCCTTGTAAGAATCTGGCTGAAGGATTCTAAAAAACTATATCCAAAAAGCAACTTCGTACGGTCAAACGTATTATGAATCTTAACTACAGAATTCAGTTCCGATAAAACCTTCATCGAGCAACAAAAAAATAGCAGCCTTGATCTCCAAGTTTCACCGTTAACACTATTTTCAGCAAATGGGTTGTTCTCGACTAGGCTTGCTGGAATCATCTCATCACAGTTCATCTCAACAGCTGACAGGCTGACTAGCTGTTGAAATGCCCGTGATTGGTCAGCAACAAATTCCTTGTAGCTTAAGGGATACCCATCAGGCCCATCTGGAGGCAATAAATCTGAATGGGTGAAAACAAGAACGGATTTTTGCCACACTGAAAGGCCCAGGCACAAAGTGACTGATTTTAGTAAGGGCAAATCGTTGAGGTAACTGAATTGCGTGTCCAAACGGTCGACATATAGGACAACATCTGGTGAGGATTTTTGCATTATTTTCTTAATCGACAACAAAATTTTCCAATTGGAAGATTGGTCGATAGGAGAGATTCCAAGACCAGGGGTGTCAAAAATCTTGACTTTGACACCATTAATCTCACTGTTAATTTCAATCACACGACTCGTGGACGGCTCAAACGCATTAACCATCGTCTTACTTTGACCGAAAATTGAATTCACAGTCGCACTCTTACCGACTCCAGTTTTCCCAATTACTAGGATGCAGAGTGTAAAGTCCAAATTGCCATTTTCTCGGGCTTCAATCTCCACATTTCTAGAAGGATCAGGAAAAACTTCCTGAGATGAGCAATTTGCCTCAGCAATCGACAGCTGTCTCAAAACGTTTGAAGCCAAAGAATCTTCCGGAGAACGACCAAAACCGTGGACGAGTTGCAAGTATTTTACTCGTGTCTGTTGTATTCTCTCGAGCTTCTTCTTTCTCTCTCCTACACTAAAGCTTCCCTCTTGTTCACTATAAGTCGAGGGCAGCACCAAAAGATCAGGATTTCTTTCTTCAATATTGGGTCTTGAAGAAACTGAATTGGAGCCCAAATTACATGAGGCGCTTTCTGGAAAAAAGTTTTTTGTACCATAAACAGATTGAGACTTCAAAGCAGCACTATCATCCAAGTCTGTAGAAATCTGGCAATTAATCTCTTGTGAATGATCTAACAAAATCTCTTCAAAAGAGAGAGTATCAATACCACCTTCCAAGGCAGCTTCTTTCTCCAATTCCTGGTCCATTTTGGTGACTTCGAGTTCAAATTGACTGTCATCAACTTCAGTTGAGCTACCATCGTCTCCTAAATGCCCATCAGAAATACTGGCCTGCACGTTTTCTGTGAAGGACTCAAGCGTACCAAGAAATTCATGCACACTCCTGATTACATCAACACACTGATTAGGAGATTGGTTTTTGCTGGCACCAATCGAGCTAAAGGAATCAACTGTGACCTCAACATCTGGTTTTCTCTCAGTTTCGAGTTTCTCACATTCAACATAGTTATTGGAAAAACGATTTTCCTCCAAAATGCACGTTTTCCCATCAGTAGCCACACCAACTTCTGGAATTTCCCCATCTAAATGCACAAGATCACTATTTTCCTCTGATTCTGGTATATTCACAGCCAAAGAATTAGCTTTATCTTCTCCATTAACATCATGGCCTCCATCTTGGACCGTCTCACACGATAAAACACAGTTTTTTATATCTTCCACATCGGTATGCTCGTTTTCGTCTTCAGGGCCCAAAACATCATTACTTATCACCAAGTCCTTAACAAACTCCATTTCTACCATATTTTCAGCTCGCCACTCGCATTCATCCACGTCATCATCCTCCGACATTCTAACTTTAGGGGCACTATTAAGTCTACTCAGAACATCAAAACTCGGGACCCTTACAACACCCAAAAAACCGTCATCTTCAAAGGCCCCACTGCCCTGGGAATCATCATCATCACTGTCTCTGGATAACTTGGCAATCGGAATATGCAACTTCTGCTCCACTGGGAATTTACCATCCACAAATTGGGTCAGCCCACCTGCTAAATTTTCCTTATCTGCAATTGCCACAACGGGCCTGGACCTACAGTCACTGAAGCCATAATTCTCATTTTCAACTAATTCGTCACCCGAGTCGCTCAAGAATGATTTAGAATCATCATCAGAGTCATTAACAATACTAATAACCCTGTAAATTCTTTCGTCCGGGTTACCAACAGCAACAGAAGCACTAAAGATTGAATTTTTATCAAATCGACTACTTTCTTGAGTAGATTCCTCACCTGGGTTCCTCATAAAAGGCCTAGAAAAACCATTTTCACCTGGGTTTACAGCATAAGGCTCATAAAAATCAAGTTCATGAAATGGGTGAGTTTTTCCAAGATTGTCCTCATTTGCAAAACCCTCGCACTCATCGAGCTCACTATTACTGTAATAGCTACTAGCCATGCTATTTCTACGGCTTTTTGATGAAACTGGGGAATATTCAAAATCAGACTCATCAACGGTAAGTGGAGCTCTAATACCTGATATTGTGTTGTTTGAAAAGGCCTCCATTGCGGCCGAGAGGGGGACACCGTAGAGACTTGAGCCCATGAAAATTTTTCAAACAAAATTTATGCTTTCACTGTTTTTGTATCCATGCTATTGTTTTCTTTTGGTTTGCGTTAACACTTAACATATGCTTTTGGGGAGAAAAGGTGGGATTTTGAAAGACGTGGTACATACATTTTTTAGGGTTTGTCTTTTGAGGATATGTTTTTGAATTATTTGGGACGTTTTGTCTTGTGTGCGGTTGTGTTTCGGGCAAGTTTGTGGTGACGGTTAAGTACAAATGGCACGGTTTTCTCTTGCTATGGAGTGTTGTTTGTGGTGATTGGTTGATAGATAAAAGGATGGGAGTAGTTCTTCTGTGTGTCGTATTGGCCTTTGGCTTTGGTATATATTTGGGCAAAATTATAATTTTAATTCTGATGGTTTGGTCAAGTGGCGTTTTCAGTCCTAAAAATTGAACATATTTACTATTTAGTCATGTGATTTTAAAATTCAATGCAATTATAGTCATTTTAGACTAAGAATGCAATAAAATTTAAAATTACAGGACTTAAATTGTTAATGAAAAATCTTTTTGGATAGAATATGGATTAACAATTAAGTCCTATAATTATATATTTTGTTGCAATTTCAGTCCCAAAAGACTGGAATTGCAATAAAATACTAAATTACAGGACCAAAAGACAAAAAGTTGAAATATTAGGACTAAAAATGCTACAACATTAAATCAGTAGGACTAAAAACGCAATTTTACCTATTTGGAGGACATTTTTCTTTAAGTTTTGCAAATTTAACTTTAAGCTAGGACTTGTAATATTGTTAATTGACCTAGTTTAGTTTCACATTTAATGATTATTTAATTTAAATCAATGTGGAAAGAAAGTCGAACATTTAGATTATCCATATATATATAATTACTAGTTGATGCATTTAATAAAAAATTTAATAAAACTTATTTTATTTCCCTCCGAAAGGAGTTACATTTTTTTTAATTAATTACTCAAGAATCTGCTAAAACCGTTACACCTTAATATATGCATTTTTATTATTTATTTTTTGGATCGGTTACTGAATTAATTTTGGTAGCAAAATATTCAAATGTGTAACGGCTAATGTTGGACTCAAAATTGATTGACACATTCAGAGTTGTAACCGCTATATTTAATCGCATTGTTGGAAGAAAAACATGATTGACACATTTTCTTTTTTTTTCTAAAAAGCAGAAACACCAATAATTTTTTTTATTTATGTCAATTTCTTAATATATGCCACAAATATATATATTATTTTATTCATGCTACTAATATAAACGTTGCATGGTTGAAATAAAATTTAAATTTTAATTAATTTTGAATGATAAAAATAACTTAAGAAAAAAAAGTAATAATTTTTATATGATAGAAGTACATGGCTAATTAACAAATACAAATAAAAACGTATTTTATATCTGTGTAAATGCACATGATCAAAACTAGTGTAAATATATTGTTAATGATATTTTTTATATAGAAAAATGATTACTAAAGTTACTATATAAAAATTAAATTATTAATATATTAAATATTGATTCAATTAGTTTATTCATTAATTCCATCAATAAATGACATGTAGTTTGACTGGCCTAATTCCAGAAATTTGGTTCTAAGGGCATCCACATTTGTTTAACAAAATTTTCATTCATTCAATCAAAAAGTTACACTCTCTCTCATCCACATCATCTTTCCACCAAACATCTCTCAATTTAAACACACACCCACATTCATACTCATTCATTTAAATACATGTGTGACCCATTATTAGCACTGTCAAAACGGGCCATGGCCCGCGGGCTGGCCCGCCCGCCCGCCTAAACGGACGGGCTTGGGCCTTTGTTTGGCCAGCCCGTTCAATCGCGGGCCTATTTGGCCC
>CACSLK010015970.1:2646681-2681384 GCA_902706635.1 Striga hermonthica
GATTCATACGCAACCGAGGCCCCCACCTGCAAAATTATACATATATACACGTGTATGATACATAAACTGACTGTTTATCCCGACTAATAAAAAATTAGTTGTTCAAAAAAATAATTTGTGTTGTCAAGTGTATAAAGTGCTTAAAGTTTAGGCTGATATAGCTTTATCCTAACTTAACAAACAAACACGTGCATACGGGGCTTTTTTCTTTTATAATTTCTATAGTTTCAAATGAATTTACATATGTCGTCTAGCTTCAGTTGTCTTAATGCCGGAGTTCCACCTTTCTTGTCACCCTGTCAATCCATAATAACCACAAAATATGTTTTAAGGCAAAAATTTTTGTCCAACACTACAAACAAAAGACAAATGCAGTTGTTACGTACTGAGGGCAAAATGCAAATTTGTGTTTTTAATGTTTTATGCATGCATAGTTGTCACACATTTATGTTTGTCGGAAGATCATATATAACAATAATAAACTATATTAAACACCAATATCGATATCAAATATGTCATCAAGCAACAAAAGACGAACACTCCGTAATTTCAACCGCAATATATCATCCATTAACAGAAAAAAAATCTTAAAAGTACTAGAATAGTGATAAGAAGATCATTATAGTATACTGATAAGAAGATCATTATAGTGTTTACCTTGCTTTCATGTTCAAGTAGTTCTTGGACAGGTATATATGCAGCAGCCACACACAGATTCTGGAGAAAAATTAAAAGAAAAATAAAAAGACAAAGAATCACAAATCTTAGACATGAGTAGGAATCACAAGATCTATAGCCATTAATGCAAACTCGATGAACATTTACCTTTAAGTCGCTCCCGGAATACCCTTCAGTAGCCTCTGCGAGTTTTTTAATATCAAACCCAGATTCCAGAGCCTCTTTGGCTAGAAGTATCTCCAGTATTTTCAATCTATTTTTCACATCTGGTAGGTCAACATGAATCCTACGAGCAATCAAGGATATTCTGTCAGGCTCAACATTCATGTCAATAAACTTAAAAAAAAAGCTGCAGAAGAGAAAAAAAATCTCAACTACGTTTCAAATGTCACATATGATGATCCACCAACATTCGCTTCAAGAGTAGGGCTTGCAAGTAAACTGTCCATGCCAGTTTTCTATTCAATAGGCAATCATTATCTGGCAAACCCCTTTTCTAACATTCGGTTATCTACAATTTATATTATAATAAAAATCTGTGTACAATTTTATATGAAATTACCTACATAAATAAGTTAATTCATAATCTTTACAAAACTTATGATGAAATATTGTTACCAGGTCTTTGATCAAGAAGAATCAGATGCAGAAATCTGAAATTAAACAAAAAGATGACCGAAACTTGCAAAAAGGTAATACCAATCAAAAAGGGGGACTAACATTTGTCCAAAAATTGCAATTTTAGAGTGTAAAAAATCACTATTTGTGGAAAAAATCCTATCAAATGACTCAAGTTTCAATCTTTTGATAGTGAAAATAAGAATATGAAAACAAATTAAAACGAAAAAAAAAAGTGCTTGTGGAAAATTGTTTTGGTTCCACTCATTGAATTTCCTTTAGGAACTTGATTATTATTAATTGATTATTTTTTTCCAATGCACTAATCATTACCTCCACGTAAAGGGGAATTCTTTCCAGAATAGGACTAGAGGTAAGTAGAAGGAAAATTTCCTAACATTCCAACTTTAATATCTCCAAATATCTGCCATTTGATATTCTTCATAAAGCATAGCTAATAAAACTCATTATCCAAGGGATTCCAATCCCCTGGCTTTGAAAAAAATCACACACACAGTGTCGTATTTATGAAAATACATGCACCCTTCTTGCATAAACAACAAATGTACAATTTGACTCGTACTAGAAAATGTACCTTCTTGGCATACGGCGAATGACAGCATCATCAAGGTCAAAGGGCCTATTTGAAGCACCAAGGACAAGTATTATTTGGCTGTCATTTGAAGTTAATCCATCCCAAGCTGACATAAACTCATTCCGAAGTTTTCTGGTTGCCTCATGCTCAGAACGCTGACCACGTGCACCAAGCAAAGCATCAATCTGCCCACAAAAGCATCAAATACAGGTTTTATATCATCTATTAGATTATAATCCATGCATCACGGAAGTGAGTACAAATTCATTTGGTTCAGGAATACAAAACAAGTATGCAACAGCACTCACCTCATCCACAAAAATAATTGTAGGAGTCAACTCGACAGCCAAGGAGAATAGTGCCCTCACAAGTTGTTCTTCTTCCCCGTACCACTACACCAAAAGCAAAAAAGAAAAAAATCGACTATGTTGGATAAGTCAAGTAAAGGATAGAATTGTTTCGAGGCAATTACTTGCTTGCTTCTCCTACCTTAGATGTAAGGGATGAAAGAGTAACATTGATGAATTGGGCCCCAGATTCGGTAGCCAGAGCCTTTGCAATAAGGGTTTTCCAGTTCCAGGGGGACCAAAAAGCAGTATCCCTTTGCAAGGCTGAAAGAAAAATATTTTGAGCTTTACATTCAACAAGGTTTCGTTTTATATGAAGAATAAGAATGATATAAAGTACAAGCATCTTTCAACTTTTAGGTGCTTGAGGGTTGTAATTTAGAATTGTTAAAAACATACAAACCACTAGAGTTGTCTAAGAACATAAGTGGGAAATGAAGATGTGCTACTAGTTTAGTTGATTGTTGTACTTGAAAACTTGATACTAACCCGAAGCAAGTTTCCACGGGAGAAAAGCTCTTCAATGGATGAATGACAATTTCATTCAACGCCTTTTTCACTATGTCAAGGACACCAACATCATCAAACTTCACACCAATATCTTTTGGAGAAATTATAGACGGAACAAAGCGTTTCTCATACTCCCCATGGGCAAGCTCCTGCAATAATAAATATATATATATATATATATATATATATATAAAATCAGGACATGAATAAAAGTTTTGGAAAATTTGACCAGTATGCGTTCACATAATAATAGGAGAATAGATAACCTTAGGAGACTTTGAAAACTTGTTTACGGATTCCTTCAATCTCAAAATGGCGTGTTCAAGGCTGCACATAATGCAATTGACACTTTAACAAGATAATGAAAACCTCGATTTTACAGTAAGGGTCAGGAAAAGACAGATAATTAACCTTGATTTAGGCATATGCAACTATCCGTTCTTAACAGAAGGAGCATGGCATGATGAGAGGTGATGATTCGTCGCCCAACCACCGATCTTATCCACTTCTGTAGCCCACAAAACAATAATAAAATAATATAATTTTTTACAAGAATAATGAAGAATAGCCCAATTAAAATTTCTTGTCCTCTAAATTTTTCTATAAAAATTACGCCAGCCGTTCTCTTTTTTTATTTCCTTAAATCTTCAGACATTTTGCAGCCAACAAATAAAGATTTGCCCTTCCATTATCTTTAGACATGCATGATTACAAATTAAGAACTCTTGCCTCGTCTATTCATTATCAAACCACTGGAATCTACAAGCTCCAGGTCCTTGCATACCAAATCGTGCTCATTGAGAACCTGAAATAAATGAATATGTTTCAAAATCAACTCAAAAACAAATTGATCTCGAACAAAATTATGATACATTACCCTGTGCATTGCGCTTATATTTCTTCCAGAAATCATCTTTTTCTCATCTTCTAGAATCTGTGAACCAAAGTTTTCACGACATCTTTTTCCTGCAAATCATAAGACTAGTCAACTCTTGTTTTATAAAAGTCTGCGTGAATTCATTTTTAAGCTTGGGCATTCACATGTTATAGATATAGCTCTATAACAGCAAATATTACCTAGAAGACCACATTATATTGATAATTAGCCCATGATTTTTTATCCACATAACATTAACAGCAAAAAGACACATAATTATCTTAAAATATGAGATCGGTAAAACAACAACTACCTTTGGGGGTGTTATACTTATAATGTTGGGAAATGGCTTGCACTTTTCTTTCTCTTCTTCTCGCCTGATCCAAGTGTCCTTTACTTCCTTAGGTATTATTCCCTTCAACTGAAGAAAAAAGTACAATGTAAACATTCTGATATCACATCGATAATGTAATAAGACATGGCTAAGTTGTGCGGACTTATGATAGAAAATAAATAAATACATGGCACTATGGCTGCATAATTAACATCACCAGAATGTAAATTGAAGTAACATGTCTGACTTCCATTTAGATCTGCCATTAGAGCAGCTTAAGAATGTAATATAAGGGTAATTTCAACTCTGAGGTTTAACCTAAAATCAAAATATCAGTCACCTCTCAAATTACAGTATTCCCTTAAATTGTTACAAACAACACTACACAACTTTATTATCCAGCAACTCTGGAAACAGAAACAAATGTTAAATGGGTATTTGGGTCTTTGAAATTATAGTAGATAGCTAAAAATCTTTTGTAATTCGGCTAAACTAAAGGGTAGTCATTGAAATTAACCTAATGTAAGTGAAAATGAAAACGAGAGAGCAAGACAACAACAAAGAAAATAAATATTATACATTATTAACCAACTACTAGTAAAAACAAAAAAGAAAGCAAAACACAACACACACACACTCCAGTTCTAATAGCGATGTTAGTGATGTGAGATTTGAGCTAAGCAATTGACCATTCATGCAACTGTATATGGAGTCACTATATACTATGTTCTAAGATTCATATGAAGACATTAACAGGTGTTCTTAAAACTTACAATAGACTCGAGTTCTTCGATCCAGGCACCGATTTGTTTTGCCCATAAATTAGAACCTTACGTTCTGATAATTGGTCAAACATCTCTTTCACCTTGCCAAAAAACGTCTCACGTGCTTTCCAGAAGCTCCAGGAAGGTCTCTCTGGCAACCAGCTAAAATGATCCAGAAAATAGACAAATTATTGATGGGTGAAACTCCAGAACCTGCCAATATGGTGGTGAAAGTCTAAGAGAGAAACTCATATTTGAACCTTTCAAGCAGTATTAGTCATTCATATAAAACATGCACCCACAGAGCACATCCATAGCAAGATAACAATCATGAGTTTTAGCATCTGTATCATGTTTTATGTGCTTTGCTGCAAAAAACAAAGCTTAGGCCTGAACCGGGAACTTGTGCTTGGGGAAAATATTTCCTCTAACATGAGGCAAACAGTGTTAATAAATAAAGAAAATAGGTACCAGCAAGCCAATGGACTGGTGGTTCTGAGCTTTTCCCATCACTTTCACCACTTGCATAGAAAATAACAGCTACTTTGTCGCCTTTAACTTCACGCACCTCCCCTCGTTGGCCTTTAGACAGCATCCTGAGGATGAAAGTTTGTAAATATCAGTTTCAATCGTAACCCAAATGAAACCAAGTATAATTCAATGATATAGTGATAAAAAATAAGGTTTTACCATATCAAGTAATCACTTGTAACAGATTTCTCAATTTGTTTCAGAAAAAGAAAGGGGTAGTAGTTTTTCATTATTGCTCTATGAAAAAGAAGGAAAGTAGAAGCTTCAGAGTAGCTCTTGAGGAGGGGGAAAAAGTTGTACTCCAGCTATCCATTGTTTTAGGTTCTATCGCCCTCAAGGAGACAATGAGGGTTCGAATTACTTAGGAGTAGGTTCATGTAAGAATTTTGGTGATGCATTACCAATAAAAACCTAAAATAAATCATTCTTGAGTTGATAGCGTAGCTAATGACTTAATACAGTATATACATTTGCAATATTTTCACATGAATTTATCGTTTTATGAAATCAGTACAGAAAGATAACAAGAATTTAATAGTCAGCTCGAAACACTTCCCAGGAAAGATAAATTACAATGTCATCTGTGCAAACAGCATATAAATTTCATTGGCATCACATAATCAAACTCATTTTCATTTTTCATTTTTCTTTTTTTTTTTAATTCTCTTATTCATCTTAATGGAAGTGTTGTTGGGTCCAACATACTTTATTCTATCACCTGACAACAGAAAAATCCTCATAAAAAAATAAAATAAAATAAAAAATATATATACTAATAAAAATTTCATATGGAAACAAACAGATTAAGAAATGCAAATACCTTCTTCCCAACTTAGAAACCGGTTTTACAGGATTTTTTCTGGCATACAGAACAACAGAAAAAGGGTTACAGAACAATACAAGACATTTAAGCACACATTGCAAATTCAACAAAATTTATACAGCTCCTAAACAACCTGCGTGATTCATGATTTTTTTTTTTTTTTAAAATCATGAGCCAATTCATGATAAATTGTTCGTGGAGGGTGAATTAAGTACCTTCTCGTTGGCGTCGTCCTCGTCTTCACATTCATGGTCTTCACTGTCCTCATCGCTGTCCGAGTCGTCACACGAGTCTTCATCTTCATCTTTCTCAGATTTGTTCTTCAAACGATTTGAAGGAGTGAGTTGATAAGCGAGTAGCCACTTTCTAGAATCCAGACAAAGTCCAGACCACTGAGAAAGTCCAATGAGTTTGACCAGCCCAAGCCCATTACATTTAATTAGTCCAATATTTTGGGCCGCGAATATAATAAAAATGGTTGGGAAATTTACATACATATATTCTATATAAAAAATATTATCATGTATGCGATTTGAAAAAAGTTTAATCAAAATAGGACTTGATGTTGGTTTTCTTTTCACAAGTACGTGATTTACTGCCACCTCTTGATTTCCTTCTCTCTCCAATCAATAAACATGTAATTAATTGTCCAAGGACTTTGTCTCTCTCCAATTAAAAAGCATGCATTTAATTCAATTAAGAATAAATATGTTTCTCTCTCCAATTAAAAATTATGCATTTAATTCATTACGGCTAGAGAATCCGCAAGTAAAAAAATTGAAAAGAACAACAAATTTGAAGCTTAAAATTAAGGGATTGGAAATCAAAAAAAAAAATGCTCTTTGTGATATGTATATATGTTCAAATATAGTTTATATATACATTAGATAAACATGATATGACAGTTCTCTAATAATAACCGTATATATATACATAAGATCAACAATATATAAACAACACTAAAACGGGATAAAACATAATACACATTTGACAGTTCTCTAATAATAACGGTATATATACATAAGATAAACAACATATAAACAACATTAAAACGAGATAAAAATATAATACACAATTCTAAATGACTTCAAAATCTAAATCGAATGTAGTTATACATAAGATAAACAACATATGTCTACTTTTCCAATTAAAAAACATGCATTTAATTTAATTACGGCTAGAGAATCCGCAAGCAAAAAAAATCGAAAAGAACAACAAATTTGAAGCTTAATATTAAGGGATTGGAAAGCAAAAAGAAAAAAAATGTTCTTTGTGATTTGTATATATGTTCAGATATACGTTATATATACATCAGATAATTATGATATGACAGTTCTCTAATAATACCGTATATATAAATAAGTTAAACAACATATAAACAACACTAAAATGAGATAAAACGTAATACACATTTGACAGTTCTCTAATAATAACGTTATATATACATAAGATAAACAACATATAAACAACTTTAAAACGGGGTAAAAACATAATACACAAATCTAAATGACTTCACAATCTAAATCGAATGTAGTTATACATAAGATAAACAACATACTTCTACTTTATATAACATTTACAAAATTCAACCAACAACTTTGCGTACTCTAAAAAACAACATTTATAGATTATGTATAACTAACGTATAATTTGTGTATATGTTTACTACACTCCTTTGTGGAACAACGCACAAAATCGGGAAATACGCTTTTCCTCTTCCGTAATATGGCATGCCCAATCGCTCCGCGGGCTTCACCTTCTTTAGAATATCAGTGACAACAACAACACTGTCGTGGATAACAGCAGATTCACCCTTTCGATTCGCCGACGCCTCCGATTCCAGAAACAGTCAGTGATCCCCTTCGGTGAGGATGACCAGGCAAGGTTGTACCGCCTCAAGGTCGGGCTTTCGAGGTTGACGACAACGACATGACCAAGGGCTATACCATCCATAAACATAAACCCGAATATCTGCAAATCCAAGCTTGAACCTTTCAAATCCCTAGCTTAACAAAACAAAAGGGCTTCAGGCCAAAACAATTATCACCATTATAAACTTCCCCCATTTGAAAATCCTATTGTAAAAATCGTTAGTCACCTTAAAATCAACCAGTAACCATAACAATCAATCTCGAAAACCAAATTCAATCTCAAAAGCCAAATTCGAATAAAAAAATCTCGAAACCAAAAACAAAAAATAATTCAGAATTTAATATCAAAAATTCAAATCTCTATAAATTCTAACAATAGAGATACAGAGATAGAGAGAGTGAATCGAAATTTACTTGTCTTCTTCGGCCAGCCGTCGACCGTCTTCACTGTTGACGGATTTGGCTTCGAATTTCCTTCGCTTGGCCATTGAAGTTTTCAGGCAGAGATTAGCTTTTTGTGTTAAGGAAGATGACTATTTTGGCTATGGCGTGTGGAAGGAAGGAGAATATCTCTTCCCGATATTCATTCAATGATATTACCACCATTAATGTGTGTAGTGGGTAGTTTAAAAGTTGCTTAAAATAAACCATTATCTTAATTAATTAAATATTTCGTAATTATGATAAAAAAATTAACCATTCGTACTATTAATATTATTTAGCAAATGAAGAGTAAGTGGGGTAAATTTCTCAAAATGGTTCTGGTACAAAATCTTCCTCTTCCCCAATCCCCACATCTTAGGGGTGATTGTTTATGAATTTGACTAGTTTTTAATTGAGAAATTTGCACTATGTATGACATTTATAAATTTTTATTACATATAAGAAACCAAATCTTAAATAATAGCAATTTAATTAGTTGAGCCCTTTTTATTTGCAAAACTACCAGAATGCCAATAAAATAATGAATTTACATATATAATCAATTTTTAGAGTAATTAATGAAAAACTTATCGACTTCTCAAAAATCTAATCAGACTCTCTCTCTCTCTCTCTCACTCTCTCTCTCCTTTGTTCTTCTTCTTCTTCTTCTTCTTCTTTCTATCTCTCTTCTTCTTCTTCTACAACTTTACGTTTAAATTTTTATCTCCTCTTACAGTTAAATTTTTTATCTGTTTTTAACGGTCGAATACTGGCGACCCACGACATGGATGAGCGCGGGGTCGATGGATCAATGGATTGGCATACTCGCAGGTAGTAAGGCGACCCTAAACCCCGACTAGCGACCACCTAACCAAGGAGGCGCACTTGCCCTCCAACGGCTGGAGATAGTGGTTTGTCGGCGTTGGCCCTCCAAATAAGCTTGGGGAAGGCGACACCAAACCGAAGTAGATCTGAAAAAAATTCCAGCGATAAAAACAACTTATTACGTGGATGTTTATTTTTATTTTTTGTGATCTGACTGTGTTTTGGATTCTCAAGAATTTGGTGTGCTTGATTCGTTGATAGATAGTTCTATTCTGTATATGTTACAGGTATATAATGTATATTTTCAATATATGTTTCCGTCCGAGTAATGTAGCATCCTTCCAACTATTCTGTATATATTGCGGGTATATGTTGTTGGTATATACAATATATTTTTATTATTTTTTTTTTTTTGTCCAACTAATGTAGCATCATTTCAAGACGAAGAAAGCACATGATGAGATTGATTCGGTCATTGGTCATGGAAGAACTACATATATACAACATATGTATCACAAATATACTCTATAAAGTTAAAAAAAAAACATCACAATCAACATACTTTGTTGTGTATTTTTTCTTTTATGTCAACGGTATACAATGAGTATATCTTACGTATATGTTCCCGGCAAATATATTGTTTTTTTAGTATATGTTAAGGTCGACCATATATTTTAAGTATATGTACATGAGTACGATTTTCAACTTGTTTTATATACTGTATATATACAAACAATATACATAATAAATCAAGACAAATTACAAAAATAAACATAAAATATATCGACAATATCAAAAAATAGATCGACAAGAACAAAAAAAAAAAAAAAAAATTACCCGATTCGTTAAAAATATTTTTCAAGATTATGAGATTTTTAAAGAGTTTTACGTTAATGTCGCTTGAAATTCAAAATCATTAGCTTTCCTATTTCTACTGAACAACCTCCTTAATATTAGGATTGATTTATTTTCCATGTGTGTTTTTAATCCTTTTCTTTTGTCATGAAAAAAGGGTCCCATAATATAGCTTTTCAGATTTGGTAACTTTATCTTAGCATATTGGCAATTATTTCCACACTATTTTGTAGGGATGCAATACAATATCACACCATGGTATTTTTACAAATATTTTTATTTCGTTAAGTATACGTAAAATTTTGCCTTAATAATTGGTATTTTTTTAACTATAGTTAAGTTTAGAAAAAAGTTGGTATGGTTAGTTGATAGTGGATATATTAAAATAATATTTAAAATAAAATAATTAAAATTGATATGATGAAAAGTAAGAGAAAAATGATTGGAAGTGATGGTTAGTTAAAATTTTGTGAGTGGATGAATTAGAGATGTTAAACGGTCCTTGGCCAGACAGGCCGGCCCGTTTAGCCCGAAAAAAACAGGGTTAGGGCCTTTTTTTAGTAGCCCGTTTAAATCAAGGCTTTTTAGGCCCGAACCGTTTAAACTGAAGCCCGATAGGGTTAGCCCGAAGCCCGTTAGAGCTAGCCCATTTAATTTGTATATTACAACTTCACTATGTTACTTTATATGTAATTATGAGCTGTAGCGGGTTATTGTGATTTTGAAAGATAATTATTAACTATTTCGTTATTCTACTTCACACCAAATTATTTAAATCAATTAGAACGGCTAATGAAAAATACACGAGACAAAGATCTAACACATAAAATATAGTGATAGAATATAAATTCAATAGTAAGATACAATATCGTGAAAATTTCCAAAGTCTACAAAAATAAATAGTAAAATAGTAATTATAAGTATAGTTTGAACATTTTTTTTTTCTTTTGGTAAAAACATGTCACTTAAGAGTTTGTAATAAGTGTTCATACATGAAATGTAGTTGTATATATATAGAGCGGTAAATACTAAATAGCCGTTGAAAACAATCGTGAATTAGCCGTTGTAATTTTTATTTATATGTTTATTTATATATTATGATTATAGCCTGTTTAGCCCGAAGCCCGCTAAGGTTAGGGTTAGGTCCTTTTATTGGTAGCCTATTTAAATCCGGGCTTTTTTAGGCCCGGACCGTTTAGCCCGAAGCCCATTAGGGCTAACCCGAAACCGCCAGGGCTAGCCCGTTTAACATCTCTCGGATGAATAGTGAATTAAAGTTGATGTGATGTATAAGAATGATTGGTTAAATGATTCATTGGTATTATTTAATTACATTAATAATATTTGTGATAGTGGGTTGATTAAAGTTGAGTTAATTTGAGTTTTGATTGAATTTTTTTGAGTTGAAATGATAAACAATCACCCCCTTAGTAATCTTAGGTTTGAGGGGTTTTTTGGACGCCACGTGTCGTCTTGCAATTTTTACCTGCTTTTTGTTTTCTTTTTTTTTTCTTTGTTTGTTATTTTTTTTTTCTTTTGGGCCTATACTGGGTTTATCCATGTCCCTAATAAAGGGAATATCCTTATACATCTGTATCTATATTCTATATAAAAAGGTTGTTGGAAAAATATTTAAATAGAAAGTTTGACTTTTTAATTAAATAATTTGACTTTTTATTTAAGAAATTATTTTGAAAAACACTTGACTCATCTATTTAGGATTGTTTGTTTGTAAGTTTATTAAAAAAAAAAGATTGCTATGTTTTAGGAATTCATTTTTATTATATTATATATATGTATTAGATTATGTGTCTTTATATGATTCATTGTCGGTCCATTTTTAAAATGATAAGTACGCATATTAATAATGTGAAAAATTTGAATACAGTATGAGATTCTGATTGTCCTATTTATTTGGCATATTTTTAATATCCATTTTTGTTATTATATATATATATATATATATATATATATTTATATATATATTCTTTTTATGATTCTTCTAAAGCGTTTGAAAAATGGCAAACATGTGAATATTTTTCAATTTAATATAGGCAATATCTAACGTGATTTTTGGTCCAATTATTTCACATTATTTTTTCGCATATACGTACAAATATATCTCAATTCTATAATATTAAATAAATTTCATATTTTTCATGATCGGATATAACTGATGTCGGATGTAATTTTTTTAAGATTGTAAAAAAATTTGCATATTTGAAAAACCACATATAAATTTATGTCATAATAAAAATAATTGTCTTGAAAATAACTTTAATATTTATTAATAACAATAATCAAATTATGCCCACGTGTTGTAAATTGTGCACTTCAATTGATAGTACAAATTTTTATATAAATAAAGTAATAACAATTTTAAGAATTATTTTGTGACCATTATCGCTATAATAATTCGATTTTTCATATTAATTGAGAAACATTGCAATTTCTTATTATTATTTTTACAACCAACCATACCACAAGTCTTTGAAAAAATGTCTATTAAATAGGTTATGTTATTAAAAAATATTATTTGAATATGCTCGATTAAATTATAAATATAATTACAAAATAAAAAAATCATTCAAATTTGATATAACTACCATAATATTAAATTACCATTGATATCTCAACATTGATAACAAGTTCCATTAATTTTTATTCAATGGATAATAAGCCATATACCAAAAATCATTTATTCAAGGAGTTCAAAATAACCTTTGATTTTATCAATAACTACAACAAACCAGTTTTTTTCAAAATTCATATTATGATTCACAATATCATAACTAAACTAATAAAAATTAATAGATTATAAAGAAAATTTAAAATATTATATATACATTATTATAAATTATAAGGAAAAAATAATATTAACGTAATTAGAAAAATTAAGAAAATTGTAACTTCAAAATGATATATATTACTATCTTTTTCAATGAGTGTTGATCATAATATTTGTCATAATTTTTAACTTCAGTATAACTTATTTAAAAATTGAAATAATATATTTGATAATGTCGTAATATGTTAAAGATTCATTATCCTTAATTATAAACAGGAAATAAAGAATGACAACTATTTTATAACAAGTGAAATAAACATATAAATCGTATATTAAATTATTATATATCATCAAATAAAAACAATAATATTAATATTCAAAAATATTTTTATATTAATCAATATTCTTTTGTTTCTTTAATATATACATTTTATAACGATTTCCCGTGCATCGCATAAGGTACATACTAGTCTTAATAAAATAAGTAGTGTTTGATGGGAATCTCAGTTTAAATCATGTTATTTTGGTAAGTTATTTTTATTAGGATTTTTTTGGATTTTTTTTTTTATTTTCACGGCCTCATTACTAACTCTCTCATGTGTAATTTTTGGATTTTTTTTTCTCAATGTTCAATATTTCTTATTACTTGCTAGACGTTTCTTTTTTTGTTTGGATAAATATGTCTTTTTTTTTTTAGAGATTTGGATAAATATGTTTGAATATGAGGAACTACTTTTTTTTAATACCTAAATTAATTTGTTGTCTTCCATCCACTTCATCTCATCTCATGTCAACTGGTGTATCATAATTTATTTATTACAAGTATGTTATCCATTCTGAAAATACAAACGTATCAGCTTTAAAAGGAAATTGGTGTAGGTCATTGTTTTTTTTTTTTTTTTTTTTTGCCGAAACGATAGAGGTATTATAAATCAAAACGCACAACTTGCAAAAAAGCAGCCCAAGGCTGAATATTACAACCAAGAACTAGAAACTGGGAGGACGGATCGAAAAACCGCCTAGAACCTCGCTAGCCACGCTAGAATAGAAAAACCTACTACAAACAACTAAAAGACACCAACACAACTAGATCGCTCCCCACGGGAGAATAGGATCGCCCCCCACGGGGGAATCAGCACAGAGGCCAAACGGCCCAGACCAAAAATACAATACAAAACACTCAGGCAAAGAGCCAAGACCAAAAACACTTAACTAAACAGACTCAAGCAACAACAAAAACACAAAACCACACAAATAGCCCTACCTCTGCAGCAAATCCAACCAGACTAGCAGTCACAAAATCAAACCTGGGGAACCCCACCGCTTGAGAAAAACGACCCCTCCACTGCAATTAAGCCTAGCTGGATCGCGACTCAAACCACGAGACCCACCAGAAGCCAATTCTCCCCCCACCAAAAATACCAAGAAGCTCCCAACACAGCCAAACGAGCCCCCGAACACCACTAGCGGCCCCGTCGAACCGTGAACACCCCCGAATCCCTAGCGTAGAGAATCGGGGAAAAGGGGCAATCTCAATACCACAGCCTCAGCCACATAATCCCAAAGCCAAGGGAACCTGAGCCACTCAAGGGCCCAACCGTCGAACCCCGAAACACCGCCGGCTACAGCGAAAAAAATCGAGACAGGAGCGGCAAGAAGGGACTCAACCTCAATCGAGACCGGCAACAACCAATCGTAATAACGGGGAGTTGCGGAAACACGCAGACGCAGATGAAATCGGGGAGAGGGATAGAACCACCTGAAAATCCCAAGACCTTCAACCGGAGAAAATGGACCTCCTGTGCCGCACCCGACCCTGCCCCGAAGCACTGCGATTTAAGGACTCTCTTCAGCGACGAAGTAATCAGGTGTGGCGAAACCCTAACCCAATTTCCGGGGAAAGCGAATTAAGGTAGGCAGCACCAGGACCACCGACACCAGAGACAAGCTTGGTCGCGGCACCTGGGAGGGACGGCGGTGAGAGGGGGCCTTCCTGAAAGGCCGGCAGCCGAGAGAGAGGCTTCAAATTAAGTGAGAAACGACGAGAAGAATGTAGGTAGGTCATTGTTTCACAATAATGAAATGTTATTATAAAATTATAATAAACTCGAGTAGATATCTCTATCTATTACAAATATGTTGGGATCCCGTACATGCTGAAAATTGAGATAATTTGCGGCCTCTTGTGCCTAAACTAATTACACAATGAAAACAAATAGTTTGTAAACCATTTAATGTTTGACTAATTATCTTTGATTTTGAAAACTAAAATGTCTTGTTTTAACATTACTGCGTGGTATCAAATGTTTACCGTATAACTTATTTATATTAGATAGTCTTTTGGGATTATGGGTCGGTTGTGCATCGCACAACCAAGAAATTCCTAGTACATCTTAATAACGGGGAGTTGCGTCCCTTATGGTGCGCCACGTGGCCAACTCCCCTATTCTCTATGCTGCAACATAATTTTGGGATAATAATTCGGTCAACTCTCTTATTTTATATTTTTTGTTTCATGAGTATAATTATAGGCTATATATTTGGGCCAAGTTTTCTACTCTCCGTGTTTTGCTGTTTTGGTTGAGGATGTAAGTTTGAGCTTTGTTATTTGGGCTAAGTTTTATTATTTGTTGGGTTGATTATTTATTTTCGCCAACTTAATTTTTAATGGTTTTGATCCCTCTACCCTTAAGCTATGTGGCATCATCACTAACTCTCTCATGTGTAGTTTTAGGATGAATTTTTTTTTTAAATGTTTAGTATTTTCTATGTGGAAAATATCACACCGACCTCAAACGTGAATGACTTAGATATGTTGAACCACTTTTATCTTTTCATAACTAAATCCCTATTCATTTATCGTCTTTCATCCACTTCCTCTCATCTCATGTCCACTGGTGTATCATAATTTACTTAATTGCAAGTACGTTATCCATTCATAAATAGCAAATGTAAAGGTTTTAAGAGGAAAATGTAATAAGTCATTGTTTCTCAATGATGCAATGTTATTATAACATTTCAACACACTCGGGCATCTATCTTATCTATTTCAAAATAGGTTGAGAGCCTGTACATGTGGAAAATTGAGATAATTGGCGGCCCCTTGTGCTCAACTAATTACACAAGCAAAACAAATAGTTTGTAAACCATTTAATAAGTGTGATGGCTTTTACGATAAATTGATCATTACAAAAATAATGTTTGACCAATTGGCTTTGATTTTGAAAACTAAAAGTTATGTTTTAACAGTCTTTCGTGTGATTAATTTTTTATCGTATAATTTGTTTAGTTTACTAATGTTTTTAGGTGCTTTTGTGAGCATAAGTTTTTTTTTTTCTCGATAGTCTTTTGATGCAATATTGGATCTATTTGTTTAAAATTTTGGAATATGATATTCAAATATAAATGTTTTGGTATTATGGGCCGGTTGTGCATCGCACAACCGAGAGATTCCTAGTACTTATAAGAAAACACAACACATCTTTCTTTTGGCGCCACGTGACACTTCTCAAAACTCTCTATCTTATTCAGAACGACACCGCAATGATGGCTTTGTTTTGAGCTCGTGAGTTGATTAATTTACCCTCCTTCATTCTTACTATTTGGGGCTAGTGTGGTAATTGTGTTGTGACAAATTGTGATTGACAACACTTCCGCTTCCTCCACACGCCATTTCACATACTCTCTTTTTTTCTAACCACTCTCTTTGATTTCTCAGCGCTTAGCAGACCGTGCCCACTACTTCCCTTGAGCGGCGAAAGCCGGTAGCTTTGGACATATGGCAATAGCGCGGCTACACGGCAGGAAGGTTGGCGGCTCGAATTGATGGAGGCGGCATCAAGATTTGTGGTGGCCGGGAGCGCACTATACGACGATTGACAGTTCGGAATAACGATTGCGGCATCACTGATATGTGGCGGACCGACAACAGAGAGTAGAGAGCGGTGCTGCATATATAAATACAACATATCCAACACCCGAGTTCCCTTACAAATTCAGTTTACAATCCCAATAATTCTTTCAATTCCATGTCTTCTGAAGTCCAACAAGGGACTTACCTTTTCATATCACAAGGTATTTTATTTTTTATTTATATTGTTTCTTGTTTTTTCATGTGCTTATTGGTGTTAGGAGTTCAAATGTGTTGAATTTGGCTGTTTGTATGCCTCAAAGATTGAATTTTTACTTGTTTTTCTGTACTTGTTGGAGTTCGAGAGGTTTAATTATGTTGAATTTGGTTTTTTCATGGTTGTTTGTCACAAAGATTGAATCTTTAGTATGTGGGCTTATTTTTTCCCCTTCTTATCCTATAATTTTTAGTATGTGGTCCAGATATCTATATTTTCCATTGCTAAAAGTACCTTCTGTTGACACCCTAGCTGTGAGTTGGGACGAGTCATTCATGATTTTCCTCTTTTCATTTGTTTTTGCCTGTCTGGGTTCCTTGAACAACTCCAATTGTTCATATTTCTCCTCAACTCATTGATGTGCACTGAACCAACAAGTAATTGGTAAACTCATCAGCCGATGGAGACCTCGTAACATCAGGTCAAAATGGTTTTCTAACAAAACCTGCTCGAATATGCTTGAAGTAGCCGTCGGTGACGAATTAACTGGTTTTATCCATGAGATAGAAGTAAATGGCTCGGACATCAATGAGTCGAGCTTGTGGTGTTGCAGAGTCTCTGGCTCGAAGAAGATGGGCCTCCACCTGAGGACCTTCTCATGATATCCTCCTCCTACTAATCTATGCAGCATGTTTGTCTCTGAGAAGAGGCTTCAGGTGTTGAAAAGTTCTAAATTACCAACATTCTCTCTTGAGTTATTCTAAAACTAGATTCCATTGTTAACTCAAGTATTCACGCACAAAGAAAGAAAAATCAATCACACAACCCCCTTAAGAAAATAGTCTAAGTAACTAAATAATCTCTAAAATTGTAGATGGCTCTCAACCTTTGTTTCAGATTTACATTTTGCATGCTTGATACGTGTTTTGTTCTTAATTTTAGACCTCCTTGAAGGGTCCTTGTTGAAATAGAAACTTTAAGTTATTCGTATAATTGCTTGTTGAGATCAACTGCAAAATTTGGTGTTTGTTAGTGCATCCTTATACTGTTTCCACAAATTATTTGGAGAATATAATGAAGTTATTGCAAATTTCTACTGTTATCACAAATTATTTCAATTTATTGAATAAAATGTATAGAAAAGCCAAAAACCGAGCCGAATCGTGCATTGTGGTGCAGTTCGGTTCGGTTATTTTAGTGTAACAAAAAATTTGGTTCGATTTTGGTTCGTTTTTTTTCTAGATTGCGGTGCGGTTCGGTTATTTTTTTTGCTAGGTTAGGTTTTTGCGGTTCGGTGCAGTTTTTCACAGAACCGCACCGTTGATCTCTCCTAGTCCGGGTGATACAAGATTACCCTGGACAAATAATTAAATGAATTTAAAATTAGAAAAAATACAAAAAATGACCAAAATTAGTTAGCTTTAGTTACCTTCTCATCACAGCGCGGATAAAAAATGTAATCATCATTGTCACATCCATTATATGCGTCAGCAGTATCAAGCATACTGGTGAAGTCTTCTTTAAGAAAAATCTTGAAACCATAGAGCATTGGACCAGCCTTGAATGGAACTACATCAAGCTTCATCCGAGCATTTTATCCCAAGCAGTAATCGCAGACTCCTAAATTTCCTAATGATTCACTGCCGAACTTTGCGCAATAGAGGCTTTGATCAACCTTCCTATTCGAATTCCGAGGGTCGGGCGGAGCTTAAGAGTAGTGACAACCATTAAGGCGAAGTACTCTGTCAACATAAACGGACAGAAACGTCCATGTTTGTCCAATCTTTCTGAGCATTAAGGTTCCAATTGTTCGCTTGCACTTTTGATAATAGGGCATGCAAGTTTCAAAAAATCAAGAATCGGCAGAAGGTCTTCCATAGCAAATTCATGGGATCTCATGTTTTGATTCGCGTTCTTTGCCCTTTATTGCCAAAAAGTGGTTGACATTTCTCAAAATCCACAAGTTATTAGACGGAAAACGGACATTAAAAAAGAAGGGCGTGAATCCCTAGTAGATTTTAGAAAATCGCTCAAATATATAATTTACGAAGAAAAAAATCCACAGCAGGATCCAACTTTATTTTAATGTGTGAGCTTTGTTTTTTCTTTTTCCCAAATGATAGAGAATATACAGAAAAAAAAAAATCATACCAGATTATATAGCAGGATCCAACTTTATTTAAATATGTGAGCCTTGGACCTACAATTTGTCATCTCTCACACCAGATCCAAATTATAATTTTTTTCTTAAATTAAGGTCTCCTTAAATTTGGAATTCCACAATAAGTTTTAAGCCAATAAAAAAATCATATAATCCCACATAATTTTCAACATCAACCACATAACTTCTTATCTATTACCTAATAAAAATAAATAATACTAAATAAAATATTTCCGCTTTTCTTATGTGGAGTAGTGTAGGGAAAAAATCAACCCTACTCACCTGTGTGTAAACTACCATCTTCATTTGTGTACCACTTGAACAATAATAGGGTAATCATCTTCTTAAAATTCTACAACATCCCATTGTTCTCCGAATCCAGTATTGAAAGGTACTTTTTTCATTACTTTTTAATATTTTGTTATATTTTTCTGTCCTAATTTCATTTTTTTTTATACTAATTGTTCATGTTCTATATTTGTTCTGCTTAATTTTGTCATTTTAGGTAATCTTACTTTTTATCTTATTCAACACTTAAGATTCAAAATTTAATTTCCATTGTTGATCTAATCATTAGTGAATTTGTTAGTATACTTTATAAGTTTGTGTTTAATGAATAAGACACTCTAAATGATTAACTCTATTTCCAACTTACAGATGTGTGCGTAAAATTTATCTATTGATCCATCAAAAGATAACGTGTGTTCGGATGGTCGACCGCAAAGCTTATCTAGCAGTCCAATAAATTCGTGCAGCCAATTAAGAAGCGTCATATACTCTGGTTCACTCATTGGGTAGTGAGGATGAGGTTGAGTCATCTACATATGGAGGAGTAAGTTTTAGAATAGGCCAAAAGTTCTCTTCTATCATTGAATTTTATGAGGTTGTAACAAACTATGGGATATACAATAGTTATGATATGATATTTATCGAGTGTTTTTTGCTTTTCTACTCGAGAAAATTGATTGCCTTTTTCAGTTGTTGCTTTAAGAGTTGTCACTATTCTCATGCACGTCTTAGTCGGTTCTCTCGGTATGACATTTAAACTCCTGCTACGGTGGTGCCTTCAAATTCTGGGAATGGAGTGTGGCCCTTGGAGAAACACATTTTGTATTCTTGATAAAATACGAACCAACTTGCTATGTTTGTTATTAGTATCTATCTGCTATGCGTTAATGCCAATTGGGTATCCTTTAGCGACTTGTGATATTCGATCATGTTGGGACCTCATTGACACTATATTATTGTAACTCTCTTGTGTTAAAGGAGTATTATGATATTTGTTTGTATCTTTATGTGCTATTTTATAGAGGCTAGATTTGGAGAGGTACTAAAAGGGTACTTTTTGAAGGGTCTTTGTTTGTATTTCCTTTAAACTTTTTTATGTTATTTTAGTTAAATTTCATCTATTTGCAATGGCTCAAGGCAAGTCATTTTTTTTATTATGCATTACAAGACTATAATAGCAACATAATTATATACTAAAATTAATAGTAGTAACATACTTTTGCAGGCTAACATATAACTTAATTATAAATTAATTATGTATTTAATTCTGACAAAAAGGAAACAAACTAGTTTTGATAATAAAAATAAATATTCGCTTCCACAATTTCAAATAGAGATACTCGTGTTGACGTCATGGAACATGGGCCTGCAGGTTCTAATTTCAAAATGGCTAAAAAAATTTCCATTCTCACAAGAAACAAAAAAACAAAGTAAGAAACTGGAGACGAGTTCCATAAGTTGAATACTCACAATAAAACAAGATTTACAATTGCGCCTTTTACAACCGAGATCCATAGGTTGACTATTCACAACAAAAGTAAGCTTGGAATAGAGCCAGCAAAACAACAGATTCACAACCGAGTTCCATAGGTTGACTACTCACAACAAAAATACGTTTTGCAATAGAGCCGACAAAACAACAGATTCACAGCCACTTTTAGTAAAATTCAGCTATGCACAACTACATAGGTACATCAATCAAAATCTCAACTATCCACAAGTTTTTAGCAGGTTCTGAACCCATATACTGCGGATGTTTAATGTCCCGAGTTCAACTCTGTGATCTCATGTTCAACAATTATCATGTCTGAAATACATAAGTAGCTTGTATGAGTAAGTAAGGAATGTAGAAGAAGGAATAGTAAGAGGAAAAGCCTATAAATCAACATATCATCTGTAGATGAAAAATGTAATCATATCAGAATATCGAATAATTGGAAAAAACTGAAAACAAAGAACCAATGTACATATATATTACTTTACATACCCGCTATAGCCCTAACATACTCGTCATCAAACATATTTTCAAATATATTAAAATAAATAACAAACATGTCGCATGTTAATGTATAATCAAGTCTAATAGGTAAGAAGGTTAGAGTATATAAATTTACTGATGTTTAAATAATGATTGAGGGAAATGTGGCTAAGTACCTCTTACCCCCTAATATGTAGCTCCGTTAGAGTATATATACTTATTGATGTTTAAATAATGATAGAGAGAAATGTGGCTAAGTACCTCTAACCCCCTAATATGTAGATCACTCTCATCAATGATAGGTCCGGGTAAGGGTTGAGCAAAACCGAGCCGAAACCAAAAAATCAAACCGAACCGTTCAATTCGGTGCGGTGCGATGCGGTTCGGTTTTGTTCGATTTTTTTAATGTAAAAAATTTTTGGTTCGGTTTTTTCAACGTTGCGGTGCAGTGCGATTATAGTTTTCTATAAGTTCGATTTTGTTCGGTTCGATCCGGTTATGCACCGAACCACACCAAATTGAATAAAATGTATATAAAACCCGAAAATCAAGCCGGACCGTGCATCGTGGTGCGGTTCGGTTCTGTTATTTAAGTGTAACAAAAAATTCAGTTCGGTTTTGGTTCAGCTTTTTTTGGATTACGGTGCGGTTCGGTTATTTTTTTCCTAGGTTCGGTTTTTCAGTTTTTGCGGTTCGGTGCGGTTTTTCACCAAACCGCACCATTGCTCTCCCCTAGTCCGGGTGATACAAGATTACCCTGGACAAACAATTAAATAAATTTAAAATTACAAAAAATACAAAAAATGACTAAAATTAGTTAGCTTTAGTTACCTTCTCATCACAACGTGGATAAAAAATGTAATCATCCTTGTCACATCCATTATATGCGTCACCGGTATCAAGCATACCGGTGAAGTCTTCTTTAAGAAAAATCTTGAAACCAGAGAGCATTGGACCAGCCTTGGATGGAACTACATCAAGCCTCAGCCGAGCATTTTATCCCAAGCAGTAAATGCAGACTCCTAAATTTCCTAATAATTCACTGGCCAAACTCTGCGCAATAGAGTCTTTGATCAACCTTCCTATCGGGATTTTCAGGGTCGGGCGGAGCTTAACAGTAATGACAGCTATTAAGGCGAAGTACTCTGTCAACATAAACGGAAAGAAACGTCAATGTTTGTCCAATGTTTCTGAGTAATAAGGTTCTAATTGTTCGCTTGCACTTTTGATATTAGGGCATGCAAGTTTTCAAAACATCAAGAATCGGCAGAAGGTCTTCCATAGCAAACTCATGGGATCTCGTGTTCTGATTCGCGTTCTCTTTGCCCTTTATAGCCCGAAAGTGGTTGACATTTCTCGAAATCCACAGTTTATTAGACGAAAGATGGACTTTGAAAGCAGAAGGGCATGAAAGTCCTAGTAGATTTTAGAAAATCGCTCAAATATATAATCTACGAAGAAAAAAATCCACAGAAGGATCCAACTTTATTTTAATGTGTGAGCTTTTTTTTTTCTTTTTTCAAAACGATAAGATTATATAGAAAAAAAAATCATACAGGATTATATCGCAGGATCCAACTTTATTTAAATATGTGAGCCTTGGACTTACAATTTGTCATCTCCCATACCAGATCCAAATTATAATTTTTTTCTTAAATTAAGGTCTCCTTAAATTTGGAAATCCACAATAAGTTTTAAGCCAAAAAAAAAAAAAAAAATCATATTGTCCCACATAATTTTCAACATCAACCACATAACTTCTTATCTATTACCTAATAAAAATAAATTATTCTAAATAAAATATTCCCGCTTTTTTTATGTGGAGTAGTGGAGGGAAAAAATCAACCTTACTCATCTGTCTGTAAACTACCATCTTCATTTGTGTACCACTTAGAACAATAATAGGGTAGCCATCTTCTTAAAATTCTACAACATCCCATTGTTCTCCGACTCCAGTATTGAAAGGAATTTTTTCATTGCTTTTTAGTATTTTGTTTTATTTTTCTGTCTTAATTTTATTTTTTTTCTTTCATACTAATTGTTCATGTTTTATATTTGTTTTGCTTAATTTTCATACTAATTTTTGTTACTATGTTGTCACTATATCTACTGTCACTATATCTACAGTTGTTGTCACTATATCTACAATAATTGTAGATATAGTGACAATGATTATAGATATAGTGACAACAATTGTAGAAATATTCACCGTAGATATAGTGACAACAATTGTAGATATAGTGACAGAAAAACTCTTCACTAGAACTCTATTTTTTTGTTGTAACATACTCTTCATCAAACGTATTTTCAAATAAATGAAAATAAAGAACAAACATGACGCATGTTAATGTATAATCAAGTCTAACAGGTAAGAAGGTTAGAGTATATAAATTTATTGATGTTTAAATAATGATTGAGGGAAATGTGGCTAAGTACCTCTTACCCCCTAATATGTAGCTCCGTTAGAGTATATATATTTATTGATGTTTAAATAATGGTAGAGGGAAATGTGGCTAAGTACCTCTAACCCCCTAATATGTAGATCACTCTCATCAATGATAGGTCCGGGTGGGTGAGCAAAACCGAGCCGAAACCAAAAAAATGAACCGAACCGTGTAATTCGGTGCGGTGCGATGCGGTTCGGTTTGGTTCGATTTTTTTAATGTCATAAATTTTCGGTTCGGTTTTTTCAACGTTGCGGTGCAGTGCGATTATAGTTTTCTATAAGTTCGGTTCGGTGCGGTTTTGCACCGAACCGCACCAAATTGAATAAAATGTATAGAAAAGCCAAAAACCGAGCCGAACCGTGCATTGTGGTGCGGTTCGGTTCAGTTATTTAAGTGTAACAAAAAATTCAGTTCGGTTTTGGTTCAATTTTTTCTGGATTGCGGTGCGGTTCGGTTATTTTTTTGCTAGGTTCGGTTTTTCAGTTTTTGCAGTTCAGTGCAGTTTTTCACCAAACCGCACCGTTGCTCTCCCCTAGTCTGGGTGATACAATATTACCCTGGACAAACAATTAAATGAATTTAAAATTACAAAAAATACAAAAAATGACCAAAATTAGTTAGCTTTAGTTACCTTCTCATCACAACGTGGATAAAAAATGTAATCATCCTTGTCACATCCATTATATGCGTCACCGGTATCAAGCATACCGGTGAAGTCTTCTTTAAGAAAAATCTTGAAACCAGAGAGCATTGGACCAGCCTTGGATGGAACTACATCAAGCCTCAGCCGAGCATTTTATCCCAAGTAGTAATCGCAGACTCCTAAATTTCCTAAGAATTCACTGGCCAAACTTTGCGCAATAGAGGCTTTGATCAACCTTCCTATGAGAATTTTGAGGGTCGGGCGGAGCTTAAGAGTAATGATAGCTATTAAGGCGAAGTACTCGGTCAACATAAACGGAAAGAAACGTCCATGTTTGTCCAATGTTTCTGAGTAATAAGGTTCCAATTGTTCGCTTGCACTTTTGATATTAGGGCATGCAAGTTTCAAAACATCAAGAATCGGCAGAAGGTCTTCCATAGCAAACTCATGGGATCTCATGTTCTGATTCGCGTTCTCTTTGCCTTTTATAGCCCGAAAGTGGTTGACATTTCTCGAAATCCACAATTTATTAGACGGAAGATGGACTTTGAAAGCGGAAGGGCATGAAAGTCCTAGTAGATTTTATAAAATCGCTCAAATATATAATTTACGAAGAAAAAAAATCCACAGCATGATCCAACTTTATTTTAATGTGTGAGTTTTTTTTTTCTTTTTTTCAAAACGATAAGAATATATAGAAAAAAATCATACAGGATTATATAGCAGGATCCAACTTTATTTAAATATGTGGGCATTGGACTTACAATTTGTCATCTCACATACCAGATCCAAATTATAATTTTTTCTTAAATTAAGGTCTCCTTAAATTTGGAAATCCACAATAAGTTTTAAGCAAAAAAAAAAAAAATCATATTGTCCCACATAATTTTCAACATCAACCACATAACTTCTTATCTATTACCTAATAAAAATAAACAATACTAAATAAAATATTCCCGCTTTTTTTTATGTGGAGTAGTGGAGGGAAAACATCAACCTTACTCATCTGTCTGGAAACTACCATCTTCATTTGTGTACCATTTGAACAATAATAGGGTATCCATCTTCTTAAAATTCTACAACATCCCATTGTTCTCCGACTCCAGTATTGAAAGGAATTTTTTCATTGCTTTTTAATATTTTGTTATATTTTTCTGTCTTAATTTCATTTTTTTTTCATACTAATTGTTCATGTTTTATATTTGTTTTGCTTAATTTTCATACTAATTTTTGTCACTATGTTGTCACTATATCTACTGTCACTATATCTACAGTTGTTGTCACTATATCTACAACAATTGTAGATATAGTGACAATAATTGTAGATATAGTGACAACAATTGTAGAAATACTCACAGTAGATATAGTGACAACAATTGTAGATATAGTGACAAAAAAATTCTTCACTAGAACTCTATTTTTTTGTTGTGACATACTCTTCATCAAACGTATTTTCAAATATATGAAAATAAAGAACGAACATGTCGCATGTTAATGTATAATCAAGTCTAACAGATAAGAAGGTTAGAGTATATAAATTTATTGATGTTTAATAATGATTGAGGGAAATGTGGCTAAGTACCTCTTACCCCCTAATATGTAGCTCCGTTAGAGTATATATATTTATTGATGTTTAAATAATGATAGAGGGAAATGTGGCTAAGTACCTCTAACCCCCTAATATGTAGATCACTCTCAACAATGATAGGTCCGGGTAAGGGGTGAGCAAAATCGAGCCGAAACTAAAAAATCGAACCGAACCGTGCAATTCGGTGCGGTGAGATGCGGTTCGGTTTGGTTCGATTTTTTTAATGTCAAAATTTTTCGGTTCGGTTTTTTCAACGTTGCGGTGCAGTGCGATTATAGTTTTCTACAAGTTCGGTTTTGTTCGGTTCGGTGCGGTTTTGCACCGAACCGTACCAAATTGAATAAAATGTATAGAAAAGTCGAAAATCGAGCCGAACCGTGCATTGTGGTGCGGTTCAGTTCAGTTATTTAAGTGTAACAAAAAATTCAGTTCGGTTTTGGTTCAATTTTTTTCTAGATTGCGGTGCGGTTCGGTTATTTTTTTTCTTGCTAGGTTCGGTTTTTCAGTTTTTGCGGTTCAGTGCGGTTTTTCACCAAACCGCACCGTTGCTATCTCCTAGTCTGGGTGATACAAGATTACCCTTGACAAACAATTAAATGAATTTAAAATTACAAAAAATACAAAAAATAACCAAAATTGGTTAGCTTTAGTTACCTTCTCATCACAACGTGGATAAAAAATGTAATCATCCTTGTCACATCCATTATATGCGTCACCGGTATCAAGCATACCGGTGAAGTCTTCTTTAAGAAAAATCTTGAAACCAAAGAGCATTGGACTAGCCTTGGATGGAACTACATCAAGCCTCAGCCGAGCATTTTATCCCAAGCAGTAATTGCAGACTCCTAAATTACCTAATAATTCACTGGCCAAACTTTGCGCAATAGAGGCTTTGATCAACCTTCCTATCGGAATTTCGAGGGTCGGGCGGAGCTTCAGAGTAATGGCAGCTATTAAGGCGAAGTACTCTATCAACATAAACGGAAAGAACGTCCATGTTTGTCCAATGTTTCTGAGTAATAAGGTTCCAATTGTTCGCTTGCACTTTTGATATTAGGGCATGCAAGTTTCAAAACATCAAGAATCGGCAGAAGGTCTTCCATAGCAAACTCATTAGATCTCGTGTTCTGATTCGCGTTCTCTTTGCCCTTTATAGCCCGAAAGTGGTTGACATTTCTTGAAATCCACAATTTATTAGACGGAAGATGGACTTTGAAAGCAGAAGGGCATGAAAGCCCTAGTAGATTTTAGAAAATCGCTCAAATATATAATTTACGAAGAAAAAAATCCACAGCAGGATCCAACTTTATTTTAATGTGTGTGCTTTTTTTTTTTTCAAAGCGATAAGATTATATAGAAAAAAAAAATCATACAGGATTATATAGCAGCATCCAACTTTATTTAAATATGTGAGCCTTGGACTTACAATTTGTCATCTCCCATACCAGATCCAAATTATAATTTGTTCTTAAATTAAGGTCTCCTTATATTTGGAAATCCACAATAAGTTTTAAGCCAAAAAAAAATCATATTATCCCACATAATTTTCAACATCAACTACATAACTTCTTATCTATTACCTAATAAAAATAAATAATACTAAATAAAATATTCCCGCTTTTTTTATGTGGAGTAGTGGAGGGAAAAAAACAAACTATCTCATCTGTCTGTAAACTACCATCTTCATTTGTGTACCACTTGAACAATAATAGGGTAGCCATCTTCTTAAAATTCTACAATATCCCATTGTTCTCCGACTCCAGTATTGAACGGAATTTTTCATTGCTTTTTAATATTTTGTTATATTTTTCTGTCTTAATTTCATTTTTTTCATACTAATTGTTCATGTTTTATATTTGTTTTGCTTAATTTTCATACTAATTTTTGTCACTATGTTGTCACTATATCTACAGTTGTTGTCACTATATCTACAACAATTGTAGATATAGTGACAATAATTTTAGATATAGTGACAACAATTGTAGAAATACTCATAGTAGATATAGTGACAATAATTGTAGATATAGTGACAAAAAAAATCTTCACTAGAATTCTATTTTTTTGTAGTGACATACTATTCATCAAACGTATTTTCAAATATATGAAAATAAAGAACAAACATGACGCATGTTAATGTATAATCAAGTCTAACATGTAAGAAGGTTAGAGTATATAAATTTATTAATGTTTAAATAATGATTGAGGAAAATGTGGCTAAGTACCTCTTACCCCCTAATATGTAGATCACTCTCATCAATGATAGGTCCGGATAAGGGGTGAGCAAAACCGAGCCGAAACCAAAAAATCGAACCGAACCGTGCAATTCGGTGCGGTGCGATGTGGTTCGGTTTGGTTCAATTTTTTTAATGTCAAAAATTTTCGGTTCGGTTTTTTCAACATTGCGGTGCAGTGCGATTATAGTTTTCTATAAGTTCGGTTTTGTTCGGTTCGGTGCAGACCGCACCAAATTGAATAAAATGTATAGAAAAGCCAAAAACCGAGTCGAACCGTGCATTGTGGTGCGGTTTGGTTCAGTTATTTAAGTTTAACAAAATATTCAGTTCGATTTTGGTTCAATTTTTTTTCTGGATTGTAGTGCGGTTCGGTTATTTTTTTGCTAGGTTCGGTTTTTCTGTTTTTGCGGTTCAGTGCGGTTTTTCACCAAACCGCACCGTTGCTCTCCCCTAGTCTGGGTGGTACAAGATTACCCTGGACAAACAATTAAATGAATTTAAAATTACAAAAAATACAAAAAATAACCAAAATTAGTTAGCTTAAGTTACCTTCTCATCACAACGTGGATAAAAAATGTAATCATCCTTGTCACATCCATTATATGCGTCACCGGTATCAAGCATACCGATGAAGTCTTTTTTAAGAAAAAACTTGAAACCAGAGAGCATTGGACCAGCCTTGGATGGAACTACATCAAGCCTCAGCTGAGCATTTTATCCCAAGTAGTAATTGCAGACTCCTAAATTTCCTAATAATTCACTGGCCAAACTTTGGCAATAGAGGCTTTGATCAACCTTCCTATCGGGATTTCGAGGGTCGGGCGGAGCTTAAGAGCAATGACAGCTATTAAGGCGAAGTACTCTGTCAACATAAACGGAAAGAAACGTCCATGTTTGTCCAATGTTTTTGAGTAATAAGGTTTTAATTGTTCGCTTGCACTTTTGATATTAGGGCATGCAAGTTTCAAAACATCAAGAATCGACAGAAGGTCTTCCATAGCAAACTCATGGGATCTCGTGTTCTGATTCGCGTTCTCTTTGCCCTTTATAGCCCGAAAGTGGTTGATATTTCTCGAAATCCATAATTTATTAGACGAAAGATGGACTTTGAAAGCAGAAGGGCATGAAAGCCCTAGTAGATTTTAGAAAATCGCTCAAATATATAATTTACGAAGAAAAAAAATCCACAGCAGGATCCAACTTTATTTTATTGTGTGAGCTTTTTTTTCTTTTTTCAAAACGATAAGATTATATAGAAAAAAAATCATACAGGATTACATAGCAGGATCCAACTTTATTTAAATATGTGAGCCTTGGACTTACAATTTGTCATCTCCCATACCAGATCCAAATTATAATTTTTTCTTAAATTAAGGTCTCCTTAAATTTGGAAATCCACAATAAGTTTTAAGCTAAAAAAAAAAAAAAATCATATTGTCCCACATAATTTTCAATAGAGATGTTAAATGGTCCTTGGCCCAACGAGCCGGCCCGTTTAGCCCGGAAAAAGCCAGGGTTAGGTCCTTTTATTAGTAGCCCGTTTAAATCAGGGCTTTTTAGGCCCGGACCGTTTAGCCCGAAGCCCGCTAGGGCTAGCCCGAAACCCGCCAGGGCTGACCCGTTTAACTAGAGTTGGACGGTATAAATGTTTGCATCAAGTAAGTAATATGCTCTTAAATTACTTGTATATTACTATTTTGGTATTCCACTTCACATGTAAATATGAATTGTAATGAATTATTATGATTTTGAAAGATAATTATTAACAATATTGTTATTGTGCTTCATACCAAAATATTTAAGTCAATCAGAACGACTAATAAAAAATACATGAAACATAGTGATAGACGGTAAATACTAAATGACCGTTAAAAATAATTTTTAACAACGTTGTTATTTTTTTAATAAATTTTTTACTCTTTGTATTTTTGATTTTTTTATATATCATTATTAGTATTATTATTATTAATATTATAGCCCGCATAGCCCGTTTAGTCCAAAGCCCGCTAGGGTTGGGGTTAGGTCCCTTTTTTGGTAGCCTGTTTAAATTCGGACTTCTTTTTGCCCGGACCATTTAACCCGAAGCCCGCTAGGGCTAGCCCGAAACTGCTAGGGCTAGCCCGTTTAACATCTCTAATTTTCAACATCAACCACATAACTTCTTATCTATTACCTAATAAAAATAAACAATACTAAATAAAATATTCCCGCTTTTCTTATGTGGAGTAGTAGAGGGAAAAAATCAACCTTACTCTTCTGTCTGTAAACTACCATCTTCATTTGTGTACCACTTGAACAATAATAGGGTAGCCATCTTCTTAAAATTCTACAACATCCCATTGTTCTCCGACTCCAGTATTGAAAGGAATTTTTTCATTGCTTTTTAATATTTTGTTATATTTTTCTATCTTAATTTCATTTTTTTTCATACTAATTGTTCATGTTTTATGTTTGTTTTGCTTAATTTTCATACTAATTTTTGTCACTATGTTGTCACTATATCTACTGTCACTATATCTACAGTTGTTGTCACTATATCTACAACAATTGTAGATATAGTGACAATAATTGTAGATATAGTGACAACAATTGTAGAAATACTCACAGTAGATATAGTGACAACAATTGTAGATATAATGACAAAAAAAAATCTTCACTAGAACTCTATTTTTTTTGTAGTGACATACTCTTCATCAAACATATTTTCAAATATATGAAAATAAAGAACAAACATGTTGTATGTCAATGTATAATCAAGTCTAACAGGTAAGAAGGTTAGAGTATATAAATTAATTGATGTTTAAATAATGATTGAGGGAAATGTGGCTAAGTACCTCTTACCCCCTAATATGTAGCTCCGTTAGAGTATATATATTTATTGATGTTTAAATAATGATAGACGGAAATGTGGCTAAGTACCTCTAACCCCCTAATATGTAGATCACTCTCATCAATGATAGGTCCGGGTAAGGGGTGAGCAAAACCGAGCCGAAACCAAAAATCGAACCGAACCGTGCAATTCGGTGCGGTGCGATGCGGTTCGGTTTGGTTCGATTTTTTTAATGTTAAAAATTTTCGGTTCGGTTTTTTCAGCGTTGCGGTCTAGTGCTATTATAGTTTTCTATAAGTTCGATTTTGTTCGGTTCGGTGCGGTTTTGCACCGAACCGCACCAAATTGAATAAAATGTATAGAAAAGCCAAAAACTGAGCCGAACCATGCATTGTGGTGCGGTTCGGTTCAGTTATTAAGTGTAACAAAAAATTCAGTTCGGTTTTTGTTCAATTTTTTTCTAGATTGCGGTGCGGTTCGGTTATTTTTTTTGCTAGGTTCGGTTTTTCAGTTTTTGCGGTTCAGTGCGGTTTTTCACCAAACCGCACCGTTGAGTCTGGGTTATACAAGATTACCCTGGACAAACAATTAAATGAATTTAAAATTACAAAAAATACAAAAAATGACCAAAATTAGTTAGCTTTAGTTACCTTCTCATCACAACGTGGATAAAAAAAAATGTAATCATCCTTGTCACATCCATTATATGCGTCACCGGTATCAAGCATACCGGTGAAGTCTTCTTTAAGAAAAATCTTGAAACCAGAGAGCATTGGACCAGCCTTGTATGGAACTACATCAAGCCTCAGCCGAGCATTTTATCCAAGCAGTAATCGCAGACTCCTAAATTTCCTAATAATTCACTGGCCAAACTTTGTGCAATAGAGGCTTTGATCAACCTTCCTATCGGAATTTCGAGGGTCGGGCGGAGCTTAAGAGTAATGATGGCTATTAAGGCGAAGTACTCTGTCAACATAAACGGAAAGAAACGTCCATGTTTGTCCAATGTTTCTGAGTAATAAGGTTCCAATTGTTTGCTTGCACTTTTGATATTAGGGCATGCAAGTTTCGAAACATCAAGAATCAGCAGAAGGTCTTCCATAGCAAACTCATGGGATCTTGTGTTCTGATTCGCGTTCTGTTTGCCCTTTATAGCCCGAAAGTGGTTGACATTTCTCGAAATCCACAATTTATTAGACGGAAGATGGACTTTGAAAGCAGAAGGGCATGAAAGTCCTAGTAGATTTTATAAAATCGCTCAAATATATAATTTACGAAGAAAAAATCCACAGCAGGATCCAACTTTATTTTAATGTGTGAGCTTTTTTTTTTTCTTTTTTCCAAATGATAAGATTATATAGAAAAAAATCATACAGGATTATATAGCAGGATCCAACTTTATTTAAATATGTGATCCTTGGACTTACAATTTGTCATCTCTCATACGAGAACGAATGCATCTAGTGGCCATAAGATACCTTATGGTCACCAAGGGTTGCGACCCTTTGATTTTCGCATCCAGTTGCGTGCCCGTGCGCCGCGGGCTCGTACGAGCTCATATAGACTCGGAATCGAGTTCTGTTTTTTTCTACTTGTCCCCAACGATCCCTTCTACAATTCTAGCATACATAATGCATAATTATGGATCATTTAGTTTATCCAAACATTTGTCAAAACAGAATGTTTGTGAACCCTACAACCTTTGAGTTATTTAAACTTAATTTATTAACGTATAACACTTATAATTAATTTCTCATTCATCATAAAAAGGTTTTGAGAATTTTCTAAGTCTTCTACTTACGAAAAATAGAATCTTTATATCGGTACAAACCCAATTTTTTCTTACAGAAACAATGGTGTTTTCCTTATATCATTTGCTATTGTTTCCTCCGAAACAAAGGACACGTGGTCATGGTTTTTAAAACAATTATTAAAGTATATTGGGCTTACATCTCCTCACGGAGAAGTTTATGTCTGATCAAGGACCGGTAATACTTCACATAATTATATCAGTTTCATTTTAATAATAAATTAAATATGTAATGTAATATTTTTTTTCTTTCATTGGCAGGGTCTTCTCTCTGCCTTAGATGCCATTTATCCATATAAATTCCATTGATTATGTGTTTTACACTTATTCCGTATTTTTAATAAAAGATGGAAGGACGAAAAGGCTGGAAACTCTCTTTGGACAACAGTAAATGCTTCAACCATTGTAGATTACAATATTCACATGAATCAGTTGCATCAGGCTTGTAAAGGGGCATGGGAACATTTAACTAATATATGGAAAGAGGGAGCAAATCCGGCTTTGAAACTAATGTCAAATCTACTGCCATTACAAGTAATATTGTTGAAGCCCCAAATATTCCAAAAGGCGATAATAATTGTAATGAGGAAGGGTTGTCCCCTTCTTCAGTTGAGTTCCCTAAACCACTCCTTCTTCACATTGATATTGTCTTTTGGCTTTGTTGCTTGTCCCAAATGTGAGTTTGTCTGAGAGCTACTCTGTTTGGGTCCCTTGTTATGCTTTCCTACCACTTGGAAAGGAGATCCATGATCTTTTGGGAATGATGGGCCATGAATTTGAGTGTCATCCGACGGGTGGGGTGGAAGATGAGCCGGTGTTCGAGGATCTAGCCGCCACCATAAGAGCCCCTTTTGAATTTTTGCATTTCCCTTTTGCCTCTGTCATCCCCCATATCGTGCCCATAGGCTTTTTACCCGCAAGACCTATCTCAAATGATTAGTTTACATGGCCCTCAACTTGGTTTTTATCATTGACTTTGTTGGAAACAACCATTGGTGCACCTTCTCCAAGGTTAGTCAGTTTTTCGATTGCTTTCTTACCCTCGGCCTTTCTAGCTTGGTGGGCCTTGTGTTTCTCGTAATTGAATAGAGTGCCCAATAATTTGTGAAAATTGCAATAATAGGAGACATACTCATATTCAACTTTTTGATCGATCAGGAAGCCTTCTTTGGAGGAGATGAGAATACTAAGAATTACCTCTTTCGAGAGGTCTAGCTCCACCAAAACTCGGGCGTAGTTACAACACACCTTTGTCGCTGTTAATTTGTCGATTATGATGGGCTTTCCAACATAAGAGATGATTTGGCCAAGAGCCTTCGAATTCCAACATTCATCGGGAATGACTGGAAGATTGATCCAAGCAGGCACAATTTTGATATCATCTTCCCCGGATTGAAACTAATTTGGGAGCACCTTAAGGATTAGTCCCCTCCCATAAATTGTGTAGGGACCTCCATGGAGGACCTTATCCCTATCTACTGCAGAAGCAAACTTAAAATAATCCAACCATTGATGTTCAGGATGTAGTCATATCGGACGTTCCAAGAGCTACAACGCTTCAAGAGAGGCTACATGCCCGGATGCCTTTGGGTAAAGTACCCGACAAGACAAAAGCCCCAAGATAGTGTAACATCAGTGATATCTTAATCATCAATGAATGCTTCTATTTCTTCAGCAGGTGTGTAATCCAATTTGAGGCCAAGGGAAGGCTTACGATTATTGGCAAAGAGCTCCGCAAAAGCTCTCTTAATTGTAGCAGAGTCCCTTTGAGGCTTTTCATCGAACAGCTTTTGTGCGTTTTTTTTTTTTTTTTTTTTT
>CACSLK010015970.1:2681698-2694031 GCA_902706635.1 Striga hermonthica
CACGGTCTGTCTACATGTTTCCAGCAACGCGAACAAGAAGACTCAAAGGTGAAGGTGTACAAGGACATAGCCCGAAGCACACAGTGTTGTTCGCAAACCCTAAAAATCTCGCCCCAAACAGGTGAAATTGCCCATAAACTGAAGCAGAATGGAGGTTCTGTGGCCTGGACACAAAAATTGAGCTAAAAAAGAGCAAGGCACCATGGACGAAAATTTTCTTCCAAATGAGGGAATTTTCTCTCTCTAACCTTTCTTTTATAATAATATTATTATTGATTAACTTATAGACTAGCTTTAAAGAGGTCAGGTTTAACTATCTTAAATAATAATAATAATAATAATAATAATAATAATAATAATAATAATAATAACATAGATTAAAAATAAATTATTTAAACCTATTAATTTTGAGGTTGAATCCTAAGGGGGTGTTTGTGCATAAATTCCTTCAATTCATACTCAATTATCAGTCAAAATCTAACTCAATGTTAACTCAACTTTACTATCTTCAATATTATCAATATAATTAAATAATATCAAACAATCATTCTTACAGATCACATCAATTTTAATTCACTATTCATTCACTCACATAATTTTAAGTAGTTATCACTTGACATCATCTATTTCCTATTTTTACATCAAATCAATTTTAATTATTTCATTTTAAATATTATTTGAACATAAATTCACAATTTCACTAACTAACCTGCACCAACATTTTTAAAATTAACCAAGATTAACTGAAAAACTCGTTTTGAGCGGATATATTTGTATCCAAGCACGCCCTAAAAAATACACATCACTCTCAATCATCTCTCTCATATTTTTATATCAAATCAACTTTAATCACTTTATTTAAAATATTATGTATATATTTACTCAAAATACCTCTAAAAAACTTAATTCTTGTTAATAGAAAAAATCAATCAAAACAAATATATCCAATCAAAAATCTATATATAAACACACCTTAAAAAGCTCCGTCAATATTCTCCAGCGCAAATTTTGAAAATCAGGTTTCACAATAACCATATTTTCTTTGACGTACAAAGCTTTGCTTCTAACTTTCCTTTTTCTTCCTCGCCTGTCATTCTCGCCCAAATCTCATTTCGAATAGCCAGCAAAACCCTAGGACATGCCCTGATTTCCCATAATATCCTGAAGTTTTTTGCCTTCCATTTCCCCTAAATTTGAAAACCCTACTGTGATTTTTTCTTTTTTTTCCCCATCTAGGGTTTCAGCTGCATTTGGGCCTTCATTAATGGGGGCTTTACCCAACAGCCGGAAGCGAGGGGATGATTATTACAACTCTCTGGTTTCGCCATCAGCCCCAATCGAGCAATCGTACTTTCGCACTGCCAAAAAGCTCAAGCATTCGCCTATTCCGGCACAACGCACGCAGGGAAACAGTTGTTCCCAACCACCGAACTCGATGGCCTCGAGAATTGCCAAGTATCCGGATAGAAAACCGGGTTTTTTACGAGAGGTTCATGCTCCAGTAAGGAAATTGAGATTTGGATTCTTTTCTTTGGGTAAGAAAAGTGAAACTGCAGGTAGCTTTAATGATAGTCCGGAAATGGGGATATCCGGTTCAGTTTATCGGAGGTGTGCAGAAGCTGGGAGGACGGTCATAAATAGAAGCTTGAAATATGTGAATGCGTGGAAGGAGACCAAAAAGGAGGTGATTGTGGTCGATAGTGAGGATGAAGACAGAGATGATGTCATTGATGATGTAGAGTTGAAGATTGTGGATTCTGTAGGCAGTAAGAGGAAGACGAGGCAAAAGGATGTGGAAAACTCGCAGAAACCAAATTTGAAGATGGTTGAAAATGAAGTGAGGTCTTTAGATTCGTCCGTTATTACAGATGCAAGTAATGCTGTTATGGGAGTGGAAGATGGGGATAAAGTTGATTATATGCAACTGGGCCGGGGATCAGATGATTCTGGATTGCCTTGGTATAAAAGGTTGCTAGATGGGTTAAGGAAAAAATTTGATGGTAAGTTGGGAAGCTTAAAGTCCGAGATAGATATGCACGAGCAGCGCAGGCGGTGGGATCAGTTACTGTGGCCTCAAAAGAAAGAAGAGCAAATTAAGAAGGTGGAACATTTCCATGTTGCTTCCATGATAGTATTTGGTTTGTGTCGCATGGACTAACAGTTAATGGTTATGGGGTTTCGTTTATTTGCAGGATGTGGCAAAAGAATGTTTTGTGCCCCTTACAGAGAAGGAAGAGAGTGACGTTTCTTATGCCTTGTCAAATTCGAATAGGTATTGCAGTTTCCTATGTCGTTGAAATTAGTGTCTTCTTACCAACTTATTTACTGTGCACTTGTACCAACTCAACCTTTAGGAGGAAAATTTTGGTGACCCATCAAAATTCAAATATTGATATAACTGGAGAGAAATTGCAGTGTTTGAAGCCAAGAGCGTGGCTTAATGATGAGGTAATTTTCTTTTGTGTATAGGGAATGATGTATAAATGATATAATTTTATATGCTGGAGTTGTTGGAAGGCAATGACACAATTTGAATGTATGACTGTATGCATTGTTGTTCCTTACTTTGCAGGTCATTAATTTGTACCTTGAATTACTTAAAGAAAGAGAAAAAAGGGAGCCAGAGAAGTTTTTGAAGTGTCATTTTTTCAACACTTTTTTTTACAAGAAGGTTAGTTCATTGCTATCACCTTTCATATTAAGTTCAATTCATTATTTGACAAATATTTTGTATAAGTGGCCTAAGCATATATGAGAACAATGTAGTTTACCAATTTTATTCAGTATCGACTTTACATTCTTGTTGCACATCTGCCTTTATATCGTTTCTGTGTGTTAAGAAGAACACCTGGAGTCGGCAGCGGGCACACGCTGATACTTCTTCTAGTCTGATGGAGATAACCTCTGATTGCTATTGTAGTCCCACTTTAATTCTGTAAAAGTCACACTTAGTGTGGACTTTTATTCAAAGAAAGAACAAGCTAAAAGTCAGACTTTGACTGTGTAAAGTAACTCTTATTCAGTGAATGATACCCAATTTTGACATTACCAGTTTGGAGCATTGAGATATTATCTTATTGTCTTAAACTGATGTAATGAATAATTTATATTTTGCATTTTCAATTTATTCCGTTGAGATTTCATGTATGACATTATGTATAAGCTTGTTTTCTAAGTAACGATGTCCCTGATCATTTACATTTCCTGACCTCTGTAGTTTTTATGTGGACCAGCAACGCTTGCACATTTAAGTTCTTTTCTATTTGCTATTTTTCTATTTGTTATTTGCAGTTGATCAGTGGTGGGGGTGGCTACAATTTCCAATCAGTTAGAAGATGGACTACACAAAGAAAGCTTGGATATAATCTTTTGCAGTGTGACAAGGTACAGTTGAATTTACTTTTTCACGTTCAATCCTCGAGGACCTTTACCGAATTTCCCCACATCATTATTTCAGAATTTTCCTTACTTGTACTCTGACCTTTTTTCTAGATTTTTGTGCCCATTCACCAAGAAGTTCATTGGTGTCTAGCGATCATCAACAAGAAGGATAAGAAGTTTCAGTATCTTGATTCACTCAGAGGGGTCGATTCTCAAGTTTTGAATGTGCTGGTAACTTGCTCTATTTTGATCCTATTGAAAGTATTTTTTTTATTTATTTTAAGATTTTTTACGTGTTTATAAAATGAAAGTTTGAATTAAAAGAATTTATGGATGAGGGCCTTGTTTATATTTTATGTGGCACAAACAATTCATGTCGATTCAAAATGCAGGCCAGATATTTTGTTGCTGAGGTGAAGGAAAAGTGTGGAAAAGACATTGATGTTAGTTCCTGGGAGAATGAATATGTCACAGATCTTCCTGAGCAGGCAAACGGGTACAGTCCACATCTCTGTATATTTTGTTCTCTACAGTTATTGGAATATTGAAAAATGTGAAAGAATGTTCCTGAGCACTACACAGCTTTGCTTATTTAAAGATGGGTTGTGGGTTGTCATTTGTGAATGCCAGATCCTGTGATGTAGCTAAAAGTAAAAGGCTATTGTTGTTATCTTGAGAAACTGTACCCTGACTACTAAAATCTATTGTCATGTTTTTTTGTTAAAATGAAAACTAATTCGATACCTAGTTGTCTCGTGATATACATTTGAAGAAGACAAATATGACCCTAGGCTCCATTTGAATTATTTTACCTCTTTATTACCCTGCAAGGGAAGACATTGATATTCTCTACTTGAATCATGCCTTCAATTATGATAAAACTTGCTTCCTGGATTAGGTTTGACTGTGGCATGTTTATGATCAAATATGCCGATTTCTATAGCAGAGACATTGGATTATGTTTTAGCCAGGTAACTCCCTTCTTACCACAGTCATATTATGTGTGTCAGAAATTTTTCCTTTACTTTGTTTATTGGTTGTAGGAGCATATGCCGTATTTTAGGCGCAGGACAGCAAAGGAGATTCTGAACTTAAGAGCCGAGTGATGCACAAAACTTCTTCATTCGCCATATGCTACAATTTATGGAGTTAAAAAGCTCGGTGGTACTCAGCACACTACTGGTTTGCTGGTGAAATTCAGCGCAAGATGGCCGTGATCCATATCATTAGCTGTACATGAGTATCTGTGGTGAGATTGAAATTGATGTCCACCTGATCATGGAAAAGTTAGAGAGGTTCTGCGTGGTTGCGCCCTTTTTTTTTTTTTTTGGTCCCCCTTTTTATAAGCATTTCTGTTAAATTCCCAATGGTTTTGCTGTCCAGGTATGTATGTATTCTTTTTTTGTTAATCCAACTTTTCCAGAAGAAAAGAAGGATTTTGTTTCATGCCCTCACGAAACAAAGTTATGAATCGTGATAATCCAACTTCTGTGGTTTGTCCAGTTTCTAGGTTGTGGAATTGGATAACAGTCTGTTCTATTTGGTCTAACTATGTTGTTTAAACAAATAATGACCACCGATGAAATTTCTGCCTACACGTTCAAATGGATTCACGTTCTAACTTTTCTCTCTTCTGAATTCTGGTATATGTAACATTATCGATTTGCTTTATTCATCGTATTTGGCTGATTATGTCCGTGTTATTATTTGTCAACTCATTATTTCTCAGATCTGGGCAGTCAGTGTTGGAGATCAAAATTTTAAGGATTTTTTTTTTTCAACCACTGAAGATGCTCTATGAATGTTGCAGTAGTCTTTCTGGTGTACTATGTAGTTATTACATCATTAATGTCATGTATTTTGGGAACATGGAAAAAGAACCGTTATTTGGAGCATATTTATCAAATACAACATAAAATCAAGAACCAGAAGAGAGAAGAGAAAATACACTGCATATATTACCACAAAAAATAAGAACAAAAATACCTGGCAAAAGTAACAAATACTCTGGAAATAAATCACTAGGGCTCATTTCAGGCAAAACCTCCTTACATTACATAGATGAGTTCAAACACTAAACCGGGGCAAAGCCGAAAATCCCAAGGGGCAGAAATTCAAAAAACAGAAATGTACAGCAATATCCAGCTATAAACACATTTTTGTCAATTAAAGAAGTTCATATTCAAGAATCATAGTGTAAATCTACAGTTCCCACCAAATATAAAAAGGAGCTTTCTCTTTTGGTTTGTTGCAGTCCCATAATTCCATCTCATATTTATGACAGAAACATATGGAAAGCATCGGTTAATCGCAAGAGAACCACAACATCTTCCTTCAACAGTTATTTTATTACACCTTCACCCCGCGGTGCGACAGAATCAAGACTCCCACCTTACGTTTTGTATGGTATGCTTTGACAATTATACTTGGTACACAATAGGAAAGGACATTTATGCCCTTCAAAGCTGGTACAATGCAGGTTTCTTCTTAGCGGGGTAACCTCTTTCGACTCAGAATTTCCTGCTCTTTTAGCCGGTGCTGGAATCTTGCCAGTCGGGCTTGAAGGCTGACCAGACTGGCGGCTTTCCGGGAGAGGACATAACTCAATTGTGACACGTAGTTATCAATTTGGCTGCCCGGCTGCTCGACTTCTGCTAATAATTTCATCTCCTGGTAATATACAAACAGTACACAGATTATCCCTTTCCGGAAACCACACCTCAACAGTTCCAGAAATTTTGGGCATACACTGTTCACAATTATTTTCTTAGGGTGAATAACAAAAAAAAAAAAAAAAAAAAAAAAAAAAAAAAAAAAAAACAACCCTTGAAGGTTTACATATTACAGAAAGCCTCAGTAATCTTCGTTGTCGCAAGAAGCACTTCTTCAAGGTCTATCCTAACATTACAAATACCTCCCCCTTGAGAGTTGAAGTGGTAAATGTGGAAACAAGTGTCAAGGGGGCCAATTTAACTTTAATATAGTTTTCATATGTTTGCTTTTACCTATTTTATTTTATTTTTTCTTTTGGTACTTTTTGGATGTTACACTGAATATCAAGGATTCCATATTTGTATTTAAGCCCACTAACTTGTTCAATCCACAAATCATATTCTCACTTTGAATGAGATTCCCATTACATGGAATAATCTGAACTTTTTCACTCAAATGATGATTGACATCGTTCAAAGAGGCAAATAAAGATGAGAGTTAATTTATTACCTCACGAACTATCTCCATAGTATCTTCAATCTCTTTTCTATGGGCTGCAATAAGGGCCTCCTCTTCCTAGACAGACGAAAACATCCGATACATGATAAGCATGCGTTTCAACACTTTTTACACCAACGCAAATGATGTAAATCAAGAACAGTTCAAAAACCAACCTCAAGTATTTCATTCAATCTCCCATCAGGAGGCGGCTCGGGTTCACACTGTTTAGCGTCAGTGCTACTCGAACTAGAATTGTATACCATCCTCTGCTTATAATTACTTGGCGGCATAAGCTCCAAGCTGTCAATGTCTCTTTTTCCGTCCTCAATCTTTTCATCCCTGTACGCCTTCTGTCGTGATGGGGACACTTTCTGCACTCTCTCTTCAACATCAGTTGAACTCTTTGAGTAACTGCCCACCGAAAATGTCTTCTGGCTACGAGGAGCCCTAAAAGCATTTCTAACTTCAAGGGGACGTTCTTTTTCATCACCAGTGGTCACCTCACTTTCCTCACGCCCACTGAATCTAACATTCGAAGAAAAACTGGAGGGAAGTTTCTCATCACTGAAAGATGGAACTTCCTTAGCCGCATGCCTTCTACTTGTATCCACTACTTTAGATACTTGAAGCTGCTCGTACGCATCCTCTGACTCGGAAGTCACAGACAAAGTTGGAGCAAATGATGAAGGTTCCTTGACAACAGGCGGCAGTGAATTGGTCTGGTCCTTTCTTGGGTTCCCACTCTTTGAAAGACTCTTAACCCTGTCGATTAAATCGGCACAAATTAGCTTACAACATGGAAAAAATCAAACAAATAAAATAAGAGTAAGAGGAAAATATCATACCGATCGGCATATCTCAATGTATTGAGAGTGTGCTCACATGAGCCAGCATTAGGGGAGATGCAAGAGATCATAACAGTCCGTGAATTGCCAACAAATGAGTCACGGAGCACCTCCGTAAGTTTGCTTCCCCGGAATGGGATGTGAATCTGGTCATTGTCAAGAGCTCGAATACACTCCTTGAGTGCCAATAGACTTTTGTTAATTTCTGCTCCTTCAATCCTGTACAAACACATTGGCTTACAATGAGAACGAAAATAATTGCACACATTCAACCACAATAGCCTCTGCTCATGAACGAGAGCGTAACAATGCCATCAATAAACTCTGAGCAGTGAAGGAAATAATAAGGAAAGGATAACATACAAATTCACAAATCTTTATCCATGTATGCAAGTTTAGCTCAAGATTTAAACTGATATAGTGGATAAATACAGGTCAGCTAAAATGTTGTTGTAGTTTGTTACCAAAATTGATAAGCATTTACCATCATAGAAAATCCATACATGTGGAGCAATCTGGGAACCGTAATTACCTAAAATATTATCAAGACCACTAATGTAGAACAAAAGATAAATTACATTGGCAAATAATTATACAACAATTCACTAAAAAATATCAGAAATAATTAAAAGAAGCAATTAAGAGAGGGAAAGAAAAAGTTCACTTCATCAGGCCTTAACCAACATTACTATGTAAGTCAAAGGACATGACTTATGGCTACAGCTAAAAGATATACCTTGTTTGTCGATCATTATCTGTAGTGTCAGCACCTCTCTCGCTACCAGCAAGATCAATAAATGAAATCTTTCCAACAACCTTCCCGCTCCTTGGTTCATTGGCATCATTAATATTTTTACTTCTTTTGGATTCTTTCACCTCCGGGTGCTTCTTCACAGCCAGTTGCAAAATTGCATGGGATCTTGAGGACTCTTCATTGGCACCTGTTGAACCAGTACTTCTAGCCGCATTTCCCCTCTCAATATATTCTTTCACAATATGCACATCTGACACTTCAAACTCCTGCAATCCAACAATACAAACTTGTTGTCTTCCATCTTCCCTCATACATAATTTCCTACACAAGAAAAATATGAGCATAAAACAAGAAAGTCAAGGGGGTAATTCTTTTAGTGTTAGTTGCTTTCACACATCTACAGATCAATTTTGGGCCACGAAGGTCAACAAAATAATAGTCATTGTTTGTAGAGAAAATATAATTCTATAAAATATTAAAATTGACATGTTGAAAGGTCATTACTGATTGAACTTCAATATAAGACCAAAAAATCAAGTCAGAATACTAACTTCCTATCGCTCAGAAGATCATATAGTTTCCCCCCATAAATCTCAAAATAGCTAAGCCACAATTTAAATCTTTGATTACGATAAACTGGCTGACGTATCAATCTGACAAGGTCTTCTGCTGCTCTGAGGGGCAGTGGCTGCATTGTATATGTCTTACCACTTCCTGGGGAGAAAAAGGGGGAGTAGATAAGTAACTCAAGATGTACATATAAAACCATATGAATAAAACTAACCATACAACAGAACTCTGAGGAAAAAATTCACAAGGTTTGGTTTCTATAAAGTGGAGCAACACTGAACTACACTGGCTGTCTCCGCTGTTAAAATGACAGCTCTGTCTGACAATACAAAACAATAGAGAAAGAGATACACACCTGTTTGACCGTATGCGAAACATGTCGCTTTGGTACGTTGAAAAATGGTGGGTATAATTGGCTCAACAGTGTTGCGGTACACCTGACAAGACAAGCAGAAACCCAATTAGCAACCAACCTCTGCCCCTCCTTTGTGCAATTTCTAAAATTCTAAATTTGAAAACTATAATGAAATGAAAATGCTGAAGATAAATATTACCTCATCATTCGTCACATGCTCATCTAGAACCGCATCAAAACAAAACTCGTGTTTCTCGACGTATGCGGTCAGGTCGACCTTTTGCATAAATTTCAAATGTGAGCTCCCCAAGTCAGGAAAAGTAGAAATATAAATATGAAACAAACCCCCTTAATAAACAACCTTAACAGCGTTAACATATTCATACCTTTAACTTAGGCTCGTGGACTGTTAAATAGGCTTCATCATACGCAGTCACAATATCATCCTCTTTGCGAGAAATTTCCTTCTTGTTCAAAGGCCTCTTGCGTACCTATACACATGTCAAATGTGTTTCCAATTTCAATAGAACCACTACTACCAAATAGAATTCAATTGGGAGAAATCATGAAAGACACTAAGACTACACATACCACAACTTTGATCTTAGCCAAATTATTCTCCCTCGTGCTGCTTTCTATTTCAGTAACTGCTGATCCAGCAGGTGCCTCGGTTGTATCTGTTTGACCTCTCTGCTGCCTGCTGGCTATCTCACAGTCACTTTCAAATGCTTCGGTCACAGCGGGCATGAAAGGAGACGGCTCAAATGGCTCGATGATAACATGCTGAGAAGGACAATATGGAACTGTTAATAATTGGCCTTTCTATCTAAAAGAAAATAAAGGATTAAGTCAAAAGCAGAGGTGACATACATCTGACAATAGCTCTGTATCATCCATAGAATGCAGATCCAAAAGCCCAGCTCCAAAATCCCCTTTAAACTCAGGAGAATAAAATCCTTCTGACAAAGCAAATGCGCCTGAGCTTTGGGCACTTGGGGTATAAGGTTCAGAAACAGTTTCACCATTAAAATTGAGATTCCTCATGAGTTTGAAAAGTCTTTGTTTCTCTTCTGCAGACTGTGGTCCATAGCCCTATGAGCATCAACAATCAAACTCACCCAATTTATCATGAATCAAAGGTCATTGGATGGATAATCAATATACGGTCTTCTCATTTATCATACTCCCCATGCGAAAAAGAAATGGGGAAAATATAAGAAAACAGAAAACAAGTCTCGACAAGTATCCTCAAAACAAAACGGCCAATGATAGGCTCAACCAGAGCATTTGAGGAGATACCACATGAAACATTCCAAACTCAGTCCAAGCACACACCAACAGTGATACCCACCAAAAGTCTGATACCAAAGTTCTAATTCCATCAATCTATTTTTGGACAATAAATTTTATAATGAAAACACTTGAGGTTTAAAACACATTTCCCTGGAATACGAGAAAATCAAGATACAGATTTGCAGACACATACAAAGGCGTATAGCTTACCTGCATCAGTAAATTGGGGAGCATACGCTGATCAACTGCGTTGGAAGCCACTGGAGACGCCAGATGCTGCAGCCCGGCAGACTGTAGCCAGCGGGCCATCACAGCATCCCCCGCATCTCCACCGGAGACAGCTGGGCCACCATTCTCATAGAGAGCGGTGGCCCCCGCCACACTGCCCTGCTGCATCTGGCCACCCCCGTGGCGCATCAATCTCTTTTGGGGAGCCAATTTTGGAGATCTGCTTCTTCCACACTTCAAAAAATGGAAAGAAAATACAGAGAAATTCAATGGGTCAACAAGTAGTGATTTTGTCCTACTAACTCAAATCAGAAAAATAATCAACAGACGATTCTAAAGATTAACAAAAATGGGCCAAAACAGAACGACCATACAAAGTGGAGAAAAATGGAAATCAAAGCAACACATTCACGAGTTTCGCCCAAGCAAAAACTGCAACCCCATGTAATCGAATCCCTAAATTTCCCAAATTTTTTGACCCAAAATCGTTACCTTAAAAAACATCATCACCGGGAAAATGTAAAGGGGAATGCGATTCAACTGAAAATAGCTTGAAATAATGCAATTAAACAGTTAACAGAATCAATATATTTCGTACCTGAATTAGAAATCAATTGAACACGAAATGCGAGCAGATCTGATAATATTTTTTTTCCAAAAAAGGAAAAAATAAAGAAACCTAAAAGCTTGTAGGTTGGCAACTTTGCAAAAAATTTCAGAGGGATTTCTGGTGGGATTGCTTGAGAGAGTGGAATGGAGCGTAAATGCAATGATGATGATGATTAACATATGTCCATACGTACATATTACTTGCTTTCAACTCTGTTGACAGAGAAGCATATATATTTGCATTTGTATACATAATATCTGCAGAAGTATCTCATAATAATGATTAAGTGTAATGTAATTTTTTCTAATCACTATGAAAATATAAACTAGTACAGAGCCCCGTACGATGCACGGGGTGCACAATTTTAAGGTCATTTATTTAGCCTTATAATTATGTAAATGAATAAAGAAAAATATATAGAATATATATAGTACGTGACATGTGCGAGGCACGAGATATATATTTATTTGGGAGATTATTATACTATAAGATGCAATATTCAATAAAAGTTTTACAATACACGAAAATAAATATAAATAATATAAATATCTAAATACATACACGATATGTGGAATAAATAAACCAAATTGCAAATCTGAAAATTTAATTTAAAAAAATCGAAAATATATTTCACTAAACATGTACAAAAATATCTAAATACATGCACGAAAATAAAAATAAAAATAAAAATATACGTTTCAAATTTCAAAATTAAAACAAAAATTCAAATAATTTGGCTTACAGTTTTATCATGCAGAACCAACTCGAGATATGATTTGTATGTGTTGCCCCAGTCTTGGAAAAAATTCTCATAATTTGAACTTTGAGCATAAGCCTATTAGACCTATTGACTTGTTTGATTAACCCAAATCCTTGATTCATTGTTTCGAATAAAAGACTGATTGGGGATATTTTTTGTTCGCAGGAAGTTGATAGTGAGGAAGATGATGACTCGATATTTTGAGATTTGTAGTTTATAATGGGTAGATTAGATATATATTGTTGTTAATATTTTTATTAAAAAATCTGAATTTGAATATACAGAAATCGGTTTGAACAAAATCAGAACTGATTTCTATACAAT
>CACSLK010015970.1:2706445-2722544 GCA_902706635.1 Striga hermonthica
GTGTTACAATAAGACTAATAAAAGTTTAAAAATAAATATATTTTTTACAGACATATCACATAAGAGGCAAGACAAATATATAAATATAAATATATATATTTACCTGGATCAAACTTCTCGTCGTTTACTTCACAACCTTTTGCGGCAATTGGCTTCCCAAAGACTCCTCCTTTTGTCTTATAAATGGGCAACTCGACATTCATGATTTTATCCATCAAATCAAAGTTACCATGACAAATGACATCAAGACAATCAAGAACTCCATCCGAAACAACTTGATCTAGTATGAGATTCGGGTCCTTATAATGATAATAAGGATTTAGTAGATATGCCATCAAGTGCAACGGGGTGTCCAATCTACCCATCATCTTCGTGTCAATGATTTCTAAGATGGGATCATAGTTCTTAGCAAGATTATTCAAGACACTTTTTATATCTTCTTTAGCATGCATAAGCTCCCCATACAAAAATCTCATTGACGGCTTCTTATCGACGTCCGCTATGCGAAGCACCTTCACCAAAGGAGCAAAAATAGTCAAGAAAGAAGTATGCCATTCCAAAAACTAATAGACATCACGGTGTTGTAACTTGCTTTCCCCTTGACCGTCATGGACCACTTGGACTAATCCCACTCGGAGCTAGTGAACATTGCACTTAATTGTGCCTTTTTTTCCATCAAGCTTTGCAAGCTAAGAAATGAAGAGGCGAATCGTGTGACTCCAGGTCTTACTATGTCCCTCCTTTTAGTGTAAGACCTTATAATGGATAAGGTCTTATGATGTGCATAAATGAATATATTCAATGCCTTTGCTTGTTCAATGGTTTTGGTGAACCGGGGTAGTTTTGCAATGCCCTCCAAGATAAGATTGATGGTGTGTGCGGCACATAAAGTCCAAAAGATAGTTGCCCTCTTTGTGTGCAATAACTTCGCCGCTCCCATATTATTTGAAGCATTATCCGTCACAACTTGAACAACATTCTCGGGCCCATCTTGCTCAATGCATTGATCCACATGCTCAAAAATCATTTCACTTGTGTGAGATATAAGATTCCTTGGAAGATAGAAATATCGTTCCAATTTTAGAATTCACACACAAATTTATGATGCTTCTTCTTTTTCTATCACTCCAAGCATCCGTCATAATCGAGCAACCACTCTTCTTCCATTCATCTTCATGAGGCTTCACCTTGAGTTTTGTTCTCTCAACCGCTTTCTTCAACAATGGCTCTCTCATCTCGTACGAACTAGGAGGCTTCCACCTCGGCCCAAATTGACCGAGCGCTTCGCTAAAGAGCCGAAAGCTATCAAGCTCAAGTGCATTGAATGATATGCCCGCTTCATAAGCCCAATCGACGAAATAATCTTTCACCAAGTTGGATCGTTCTTTCCAAATAGCATCATTAATGTTTTGTTCCCGCATCGTATTTGCCACGTTCAATGATGCTTCCGGGTTGATTGTTGTAGAAAATCTATCCATTGGGCCAAGAGAGTGAGATTCTTTTGCTTTTTCGCCTTGTTGAGAGGACTCAACATTCAACCCTTTAATGTTAACCGAAGATAGCAACTCTTCTTGAACTTCTTTTGTCTTCATCTTCTTGGCTTTGGACTCATTGATGGCATTTTTACATTTAGCTTGATCTTCTTTTGTTGTTTTTTTACATGAAACAACATTCCCGAAAATTTGACCAATATGCTCTTTCAATCTACGTATACCACCCGACATAACTTTAGTACATAACACGCATTTCACTCTATCTTTGTTATATGGATCGGCTAGAACACCATAGTTCTAACCTATGTCATCCGACTTTCTTTTAAATACTTGAGAATCATTCTCGGCCTCTGTGGATGTCCGGGAATCACACGGAGTACTTTTTGATGCCGAACTACTAGCCATTGCAAAAAACCTAACAAAAAATAATGAATAATATTAATACATCAACAACATTGTCGCAAAAAAACACAATATACATGAATGTATATTCTTTTTTTTTTCAATTTTCGAATGTTACATACTTGAACTTTTACTAAGTTATCTCTTTGGAATTTTATCGAACACATTGTATACATCCTTATGGTTTAATCATTACACACCACAATGGTATTATAGCTAACCAATCAACACCAAATTTCATCAACTTCACATAAAAGATTCCAATAAATTTCAAGAAATCCTAAAATTAACAAAACCTAATTACAATTTACAACCAAGTGAACCAAGTCAAATGTCCAATAATTTCATATAAAAAGAAATTTTAAAAATACCTGAGGGAGGCTCGAGAGTCCACGTCGATGGAACTGGCTGACCGGCGGTGAGTCAGGTCGGCGATTCAGTTCGGCAGCACGTCGAGTAGGGTCGAGAGCCCAAGATGGCGAGAAGGTTTGAAGGTAGCTTCAGTTTTTTAGGTTCTGTGACTTCTCTGTTCAATTTTTTTCTATCCGACATTTTATTATACTTTCATTTTTTTTTTGGACTTAAATAAAACGACGTCGTTTTGCCTTAAGGCAAAAACGATGTCGTTTCGTTACAAAAAGGAGAAAAAAAAAATAGAACATGTAACTAATCCCGCCATTGCCGCCGAGAGCAACATGGTGCCGCCTAGACCGCCTGCGACGCCTAATCCCGCCATTGCCGCCTAACCCGCCGAGCCGCGTAGACCACTGAGAGCCGCCTAGCCCGCCAGGCCGATTTGGCCAAATCGTTGGCGGCGTACCGACGCCTAGCGCCTAGGCCGCCGCCTAGCCCGAGTTTTCGAACACTGAATTATATATAGGGTGGATAATCTTATTATAAACTAATCTATTTTGTTTATAAATAAACGAAAACCATATCCAGTTCATACTTAAAATCTAACTCAATTTTAGTTCAATCTCACTATTCTCAATGTTATTAATATAATTAAATAATATCAATTTATCAGTCTTACACATTACACCAATTTCAATTTATTATTCATTTACTCACATAATTTTAACCAGTCATCACTTTACATCATTCTCCTACTTTTATATCAAATCAATTTTAATTATTTTATTTTAAATATTATTTTAATATAAACTCAAATCCCACTAACAAGTAACTATACCGTTTTTTTTTTTAAATTAACTATGCTTACCAAAAAAAAATCTGTTTTAAGCGAATATATTTGTATCCATGCATGTCCATAATTATTTATAGCTCTTAGAGTTCAGTTATTGGCATTTTGACAAAATTTTAAGGTTTGCTTGTTCACAAATACATTGGTATTTGATTGATTTTCTCTCTTTCTTTCTTTCTTTATTTTTTTGTTTACCATGGTCTTTTTTTTATATAAAAAAAAAAATTGTATGGTTAATAGTTAGTGAATTTTAAGTTGTCTTCATCCCCCTTGAATTTCTTCCATGGACTCTTGTTCGTCTTCAGTAGGAGTTGGTCGTGAAACTCGATTGGTTCCCTCCTAGGCCAACACTTGGATCATTTCTCTTGGTGGGGTGACATACATCTTCTTTTCTTGATGCATTTCCGATGACTCGTGACCACCAAACAATGACAATTCTAACACAGGAATCACAGGTTTTGGAACCACAGGAGGTTCTCATGTCCATCCACATCTCTATGAACTTATCACTCATACTCCTTTGTATACCTTATCTCTCAGCCATGTCAGGGTGACCATAAACTGGATAGAGAGCTATTAGCTCCTCAAAAAGCTCTCCACAGACGGCGCCACATGATGTGCCGGAGACCTCAAGTCTCTACCAAACTGGCAAATGAGAGTTGCGATCGCCGCTGGACCATTGAGACTTGCAAAAGGGTCGGACGAAGTTCTCCACATTAGCACTCTGATTCTGAAGTGAGTATCCAAAGATGAGAGATGCAAGCTTTGTAATCAGAAAGATGTAATATATATTAAGTGTAGAAAAAAGTTTGTAGTTGTACCTTCATACCCTTTTATTGGGAAATACTTGCCCTAACTTGTCTGCTCGAATTGCCTGCGGTCAGCCTGCTCGGCTTCCTGGTGTTTGATTCTTTCCTCATCATAATTATACTTGAGTCACTATTAGATTCGGTCTTATCACAGTCAAGTCTCTGTTTGATTATAGTTATCACGTTCAACTCCCTGCTAGTCGCTCTTATCTGGATAATGACCCATTGAGCAACTGTGTCGTAGTCTTCAGGTCGTGATGACCTCATTGAATGACCTTGAGTAATCTCCTGCTCTATAGATTGCTTCCATCAGGTCTTTGACCTAATGTCGACCTATGTGGCTCCTCTTGACTTATCGATTCCACTAAGTCTCTTCTCGACTTAATCATACTTGGGATCCAGTTCATTAATATGGTTATATCAAAATTTTTTATTGTTTCTTTTATAAACTATAATAACTCTAAATGAATTTTATGTATTCAATTCATATGGGCATTAATTCGATGCGTCAATTTATGCGTTCTTTTTTTTTTATTTGTTTTGCAAATTTCTACAATTATGTTAAACCGTTCATTTTAAACTAGAGCGTAACTCGTGCGATGCGCAAACTATATTTATTTAGAAAATATTATATTATAATATCTATAATTAAATAATTTTTTTAAAATAAGCAGGGAAATTGTACAATAAGATAGTATTAGACAAATAAATAATCATATAATATAAAGACCTCATTGTACACAACATTATGAGTTTGATTATTGGGCAACTCGTCATTCTCACAACCAATATCTCCAACTCCCTTCTATTAGTTACAAGCGAAACAACAACTCGTTAAATTCTTCTAATTTTATTTATTTATTTTTTTTTTTTGGAAAATATGGTTTATCGCTAAGACTCTTTCATTGCGTATTTTTGCGTGTAGGGATGAGATTTATCTCATGGACGACATGCAGGGATTTTCTGTTTCACAGGATAAAGTGAAATAGGAATGTGGTTTATCTCATAGACGACATGCAGGGATTATAAGATAGATCTTATGCAACTAAAGAGTTTGTGGTGAATCAAATTCTTTAATCGTGACGTTTAAATTCTTTAATTGTGGTGAATATTTTTCAACGATTTTGAATGGCGTGTATTGAGTTAGATTTATGTCCGATTTGATAGGGGAATAGATGTGTATGAAACGAAAAGTGAATCTGTATTTTAGTCTTCCAGTTACTGTCATAGACGGAGGCACATGAGGCCCAAGGGGGCCTGTGGTCCCCCCTCATTTTTTTGTAAGAGTTATATATATATATATATATTATAAATAAAAAGAAAATATATATAAAAGAAAATACTATAAAAATATGTGTAAAAATTCAAATATATTTATAATATATTAATAAATAAAATTTACTTCTATGTTATTTCAATTTAAATTAACAATAATTTACAATATAATGATTTACTCTTTCGTTCTCTTAATTGTAAATCGATTGAGTGATATAAAACCGAGTATTTAGTTGGATTGTTACATTTTCTAATTTTATTTTTTTATTATTTTTTTAATCACATATTTTTTACTTTATTTATTTTTTTCCTTAATAAATGTTTTATTTGGTATGCTCTGATCATCAACAGAAATGGTATGCAATGTGCTGCAAAAGTTTTATTTAAATCATTTTTCAACCAAAAAACATATTTTTTCATAATATATAAATACCCGAAATCTCATTTTTATTAAAAAAAAGTTTGACGGTGATGCAAACTCCAAATTTGTAGAAACTTAACGGTACACATATCGATATTTATAGTAAATACATTATTGTATGAAATGAGCGTTTCGACTTAAACTACAAGTTCATTATTTAAACATTAAAAAATGGGCCCCCCAAAGTGAAATTCCTGGATCCGTCATTGGTTACTGTTGACTGAAAATATTAAAAGATCTTTCCAAAAGTAGTGTGCAATATATCTTGTCTGAATTTATTTGTACCTATTTTTGTTAATTGTAAATCTCTTTATATATATATATATATATAGGGTTAGGATCATATGAGAATGATACTCTAGGAAAGAAATAAGAATAAATCTGGTGCATTAGACACACCATATCAATGGTTAAGATGAAGTCAAAATATGGTCAATCATTAATGGTATTGTGGTAATTATTTGATCATGGTATGTCAAATATGTGCATTTGACCAATAATTAAGGGTAATATAGACATTTAATTTAACCCTATCATCATATGGGACCCACCATTACCACATTAATTCCTCCACAAATTCGTACCTACCCACCTATCCTCCCTCCCTCATTCTCTTACACACACAAACACACACACAAATTACAGAAGACACACACACTCACGCACTGTAAAGTGCCGAACCACCAGGAGCCGCCGCCCCACGCCGCCGCGTCTGCAGCCAACTCGCATCCGCCTTCCGCCACCAGTCCGCCACTTCGACTCGACCGTCTGACCATCGCACCCTCATCTAGCCTCAGCCGTTTTCCACCGTCCTTCAACAGACCACCATCTCGCATCCGCCTTCCACCACCAATCCGCCGCTCAGCCTCAGTCGTACGCCACCACAGCTTCTCCTCGCCACCACCGTAACTGGTCAACGACATCTCGACAGGATTCACCAAAGAGGACGCAGGTTGCTGGCGGCGATAACCACTGCCGCCCGCCGCGCCGGCTCTCTACCGCCGCTACAGCCCAGCCATTCCCGTCGCCGGCAGAGAATGCTGAAATTGAACGGTGATGTTGCATTTTAGAATGTGGCTTTTTTGTGGAAATTTGATATGCTTAAGGGACTATTTTGCAACTATAAACTAAAATTTAATACAATTCAATCCATGTGTTAAATTATAATTTATAAAAAATTTAATAATTGCACATTATTGTCAAGCGAATTGCACAGTATCGATAATTAAATTGCACATTACCGTTATGTAAATTGCACCTTAATATTTTTATCTAACATTATTTTATTGAAGAACTAATATTTTATATTGAATTTAACAAATAATATTTATTTATTAAGTTTGGTCAATCTGATTTTTTTTTCGTTATACAAAATTATAAAATTAAACCCATATAATACAACCGTCATAAATTTCGACCCCAAAAAATATTCCGGTCGAGTTCGATAGATATAAGGCAATCCGAAAATTGCTAACGTGCAACCCGTCCAACACTAATGTGCAATCGTGCATTCAGTAATGTGCAATACGAGCATGACTAATTTTTTTTTATATAAATTAATGTTTTTGTATTTAGATTTTCTTAGTTAATAATTATATTGTTGCTATATAATTCGGCCAGTTCTGTTATTTTAGTTAATGTGCAATATCGAATACGCTATTGTGTATTTGGTCTAACACTAGTATGCAGACTGGCAATCAATAAAATATTATGTATTTTTAAAAAAATCATACAATATATAAATAATTTTTATTTAATTTTTTTACATTAATTTCTGAATGAGATAATTGATATTTTAAAATTAAAAACGTATAATGTAATCGATATACAAAATTTCAAATCAAATATTTTAGTTCATTCACATTAGGTTGTTATTGTGCAATCAATAAGGCATTAATGTGCAATTCGTTTGTTTGTATTGTGCATTCCCGATGCGACAATATTTAATGTGAATATACACAATATATTTTTGTATTTTATTTATCATTAATATGACTTTTTTAAAACTTTCTATAAATCACACATTTGACACAATAGCCAAACTGAAATTTATTTAAACTTCATAAAATTGCAATTTAGTCCTTAAACATTGTCTAATTTTAAAAAATCATACCCAAGCCCACACTGTTGCTTCTATGCTCTCTCCACCCCCGTGCGCCAGCTTCTCTGCCTGGCGATTGCCTACGTCGCGACTTTCCGGCAATGTATTTTTTTTTTTTAACAAAAACTGCCATTGAAGCTTGATCTTTAAGCTGGAAGATCGATTTTTCGGCGCTGCTGCATGCTTAGCGGTGGAGGATGACGTCGGAGACGAAGACTTCAATGGCGGCGCGCAGCTCTTGTGAAGGTGGGCGGAAATCAGTCGTGTTTGTTTTGTTGCTGGACTCGTGAACGGCATAAATGGCGGCTTCGACGATGGCGGGGCAAACGACGTTGGCCGCTGAGTAGTGGTCACCGACGGAAAGGCAGACATGTGAGTCGTCGTGCATGTCTGAGTGGCTAGCGGAAGAAACCGGTAGGTGGCTGAGGAAGGTGATGACAAAGGTGGTGCTCGCGGGCGGTGACCGACGAGAGGCTGTGACGCGAAGGTGCTGTGTGTTTTTGTGTGTGTGTGTGTGTGTGTGTGTGAGAGAGAGAGAGAGAGAGAGAGAGAGAGAGAGAGAGAGAGAGAGAGAGAGAGAGAGAGAGAGAAAAGGGTAGGTGACGGGTGGTATGGGGAAAGTGTAAATGTTTTTTAATTGGGATGGGGCCCACTAATGTAATGGATTTATTTGGTGTGTGAGTAAATGTCCATCTTACCCTTAATGAAGGTATAAATTTGACTTTCTTATTAGCCATAAGATCATCCCATCTAATGGCTATGATTTATTCTTATTTCTTTCCTAGGGCACCATTCTCACTGGAGCGCGACCCTATATATATATAGATGCTTTTATAAACTATAGCCCTAAATCAATTTTATGTATTCAATTCATATGGGCATTACTTTGATGCGTCAATTTATGCATTCTTTTTTTATTTGTTTTGCAATTTTCTACAATTCTCTTGAACCGTTTGTTTTCAACTAGTGCGTAACCCGTGCGATGCACGAACTATATTTATTTAGAAAATATTATATTATAAGATGCATAATTAAATAAAAAATTTATAATAAGCGGATAAATTATACAATAAGATAGTATTAGACAAATAAATGATCATATATTATTAAAGACCTCCTTGTACATAACATTATGAGTTTGATTATTAGGCAACTCGTCATTCTCAAAAACCAATATCTTCAACCCCCTTCTATTAGTTACACGCGAAACAACAACTCGTAAAATTCTTCTATTTTTTTTTTTTGGAAAATAAGCTTTATCACCAAGACTCTTTCATTGCGTATTTTTGCGTGTAGGGATGAGATTTATCTCATGGACGATATGCAAGGATTTTCTGTTTCATAGGATAAAGTGAAATAGGGATGTTGTTTATTTCATAGATGGCATGCAAGGATTATAAGATAGATCTTATGCAATTAAAGAGTTTGTGGTGAATCAAATTCTTTAATCATGGCGTTCAAATTCTTTAATTGTGATGAATACTTTTCAACGATTTTTAATGGAGTGTATCCTATTTGATAGGGGAACAAATGCAGAAATTCTATGGCACCACATGTGGCACTATATTATGGTGCCACAACATGATGTGGCACATTATGATTGGTGCCACAAACATGATGTGTGATAAAAAACACCAATCATAATGTGTCACGTCATGTTGTGGCACCATAATATGGTGCCACATGTGGTGCCATAGAATTTCTGGGAACAAATGTGTATGAAACGAAAAGTGGATCTGTATTTTAGTCTTTCAGTTATTGTTGTCTGAAAATTTTCAAAAATCTTTCCAAAAGTAGTGTGCAATATATCTTGTTCGATTTTTGTTGTAAATATTTTTGTTAATTGTTAATCTATTTATATAGATATATATATAGATATAGATATGGATATAGATGAAGCAGATCAAAAGTGACTCAGGCACAAAATATCTATTAATATATAATAAGGATTAACATAATTCACTTTTAGAAAGTCTTTCCCGCCAAAAACATTAATTACACACTAAATATGGTGATTTTAGAATCTATTTTAAATAAAAAATAGTAATTACACTATTATAGTTTCCTATTAAAATGGAATCCGGATTGTATTTAAATATTCTGTTAGATATATTCTGTTATAACATATTTGTTAGAAGATTTAATGGTGCGTGCAATATTCTGTTAGCATATTTATAGCGATTTATTTTATACATACCAATTTATTTACACTCAAATTATTTTAGTTTATCATGATCCACTTTTTAGGGTAGTGTTGGGTATTTTATCTTCATATCAACATATTTTAAAAAATCAGTGGTATTGTCAAATCATTTTTATTTAGATTCTTGGATCCTTTGTTGTTGTATACGTTCTAAATTAAATTAAAATCAAGCCTTTTCATAAAATCTCGGTTTTTATGAAAATGATTTTCTCAACTAATATTTTTTATATCTATCAGATTTTATAAAATTACTTATTAAAAATAAAATTCGTTTATCAAATCATTTTATAAAATCACGGGTTGTATGGAAATAATTTTGTCGAGTGTAATTTTTTCTATCTATCAGATTTTTTATAAATTATTGATTAAAAATTGAAATCACATTTTACAAATGGGCAACATATATTTTTTACTTTTATTTGCAAATAAACTTTAAATCATCAATGGTATTAGGCATGTTATATTTATAATTTGAAATTTTATAGGTTTTTTTTATATATAAAAATAAGATATAAAAGTGCAACATAAACAACTACAACATTCTCAGTTTTTCCAATAAAAAAACGTAATAAACAACGCGTGAAAAAAATACACAATTTTGATGATACACAATTAGCATTCACGTGAAAAAAATATACAATATGAATAAAAATCACCATTAACGTTCGATGGTATTAGACATGTTATATTTACAATTTAAAATTTTAAATTTTTTTATATATAAAAATAAGATATAAAAGTGCAATATAAATAACTACAACATTCTCAGTCTTTCCAATATAAAACGTAATAAACAACGAGAGAAAATAATACACAATTAGCATTCACGTGAAAAAAATATACAATATGAATGAAAATCACCATTAGCATTCAATGTAATTTTATTTCTATATTATTTGTTGTTAAAACGATTAGTATGCTTATAAGTATCATATCAACCCCACACAAAAAATCACAATTGACGAACATACGAGTAATTAGTGAATCCATAGTAAGTGCCAAACAAAAAAATAGATCAACCTTTCCGTCTTACCGAGGAAGTTGAACGAGCAAAGAGAGTTATGCCGCAACTTCGAGTGGTTCGCATGTTTGAGAGTAAATTTCTTAATTCTTTTCATAACATCATAGAAATTATTTTTCATAAATTGAGGTATAATATTGTTTATTATTTCTTTTATCTTTTCACTTTCATTTCGATATTTTTTTGTGGAGACTTCTGACAAATACTTCCAGTCATTTCAAAGGGGAGTTGTTAGGATATTGTGAATGCAACTATTAATGCTTCCACCATTTGGAGGGACTGTACTGTGTTGCGACTTTCAAAAAACATGCGTCTTCAGAACATTTTTTATTCAGACGAGCGTGACAAGGTAGCAACGTTTACTGATTGGATTGTTAGCATTGGAGATGGGCCTGTAGGAGGATCAAATGATGGTTGTACCTAAATTAACATTCTAGATGTTACAACATTGGAACCCTTCGATGATCCAATTGCTACAATCGTGAAAAGTACATATCCAATTTCAAGAATACAACTGACAATTTAAGATATTTGAATGATAGTGCTCTATTAGCGCCTACTTTGGAGGTCATTGAGTCTATCAATTAATACATGTCGGAGATGAATTATGACGAAAGTCGTATGTATTTGAGCTCTGACATTATGTGGAAGTCCCACTCGAATAATGACTTTTTTGGTTTTGGGAAAAATCTCCACACTCCCGAGTTCTTGAATAGCATCAAGTTTTCAGGAACACCGAACCATAAATTGCATTCGAAAATTAGAACTCCAATCATGTTATTAAGGAACGTGGACCATTCTATGAGATTGTGCAATGGAACACGCTTGGTTGTTACCAAGTTCTCTACTCATGTGCTTGAAGGTAAGATATTGACTAGAGATCATGAAGGTGAGAATGTGTTGATTCCTCGAATGAATATGATACCTTCCGATGTTAGGCTTCCGTTTACGTTCCAGCGTAGGCAGTTCCCCCTTATGATTTTGTATACCATGACCATAAACAAGAGCCAGAGTCGTATATTTTCTCATTTTGGCATGCTCTTAAAAAATCGATATTTAGTCATGACCAGTTATATACTGTCGTTTTGTGTGTAACTAATATGAAGGGGTTGAAAGTATTAGTTTGTGAGGACGATGAGTAGTCCGACAATCAAACTAATAATGTTGTGTATAAGGAGGTTTTTAATAATGAATGAATTTTTCATGATTACTTGACAAATGTTCTACGTATTATAACTTATTGATTAATAACCTTTACCAAAATAAATATTGGCCGTGCATCGCACGAGTTATGTACTAGTTAATTACTAAAATTGATTAATAAAAACTTTATATACCAATTACCAAAAGGGAAATAATGTAAACTTGACCTAAAATATACAAAAACGCCGTCGTTCACGTCATCCCAAACTTCAAAGCGGGAACGAAGCAAAATTCAAATGCCTTTCGTCATTCATACCACACCCAATCTCGTGAACATCCATTCAGCCAAAGTTCCGCCATGGACGAAATTACAGCTCGAATAATCTCCAACCTCGAGACCCAGTCGCCAATTTCAGAGTCGTTTCTGAAAGATCTAGGTACCCTGTTAGATTACACTCTGAAAACCAACGACCCAATTGATCTTGAGAATCTGTACAGTGAACTGTCTGCAAGAAATCTTTCACTCAGTTCCCTCGCTAATGAAGTTTCCTCCGCCATGGATACTGGGCTCAGCTCCAGTATTTCCATTTTGGCATCAAAAGTCTATCTTTCTCTCCTTTTATCCCCCAATTCACCAGTTTTCACGTTGTTTACTCCAATGGCTTTTCTCAGCCTCCTTCGTGCCATACGCTTGGCCATCAAGAAACCTTCTTCGGTTTCAAGTGAAGGGTCAGTGATTCGAAGCCTGGGGAAAAAGAAGAAGGGAAAGAGGAATAATTTGGGGAATAAGAAAGGCTCAGGAAATAGGGAATTTGCAGCGAGTTCTGCTGAAGAAGGAGATTTTGATGTTGGGGATTTATTCACATTGCTCGAAAAGTTGATACATGTGATGGATTTGGTCCACTTGGACCGTTTTCCAGATTGTTTGAAGGCTTTGGTTCAGACCGTGTGTGAGATCCCAATGACGGCTGTGGAGAATTGGGGAAATTTGGGGAGTTTTAAGAGGTTATGTGAATTGTCTTCGGAAGTCTTAAGTGAAGCTTTGAAAGCCGAGCACGGGATTCAAGGAGATACTGCTGCCGAGGTAATGAAGGCGTTAGCCCCGTTAATCTTGTCCTCTAAAACACAAGTAAGGAGTTTTGCTTTGTGTTTTGTGGTAATTAAAACGATAAAGATGGGTGAAAACTCAGATGGCATCAAGAAGGCAGTTGCCAACATGCCTAAATATTTGGTACAAAAATCTCCAGAACGGGCCGATCCAAGGGCTTTAGCAGTCGAGTCAATTATTGAAATTGTTAAGGCCTTGGATTCTGAGCATCAGGTAAAATTTGCTGATTACGTGGTGAAGATGAGCCAAGGGAAGGGGCAGTTGAGGCTTTTATCAGTGGATTTAATACCCGTTTTAATTATGTCGGTGAAGGGTCCTTTCGGGTTCGACTCAGCTGAGGGTGAAGGGGACTCATGGGGTCTGAGGCTATTGGAAACACTTATTCAGCGTTGTTCTGATTTGACGGCTGCTATTAGAGCAAGAGCCTTAGCAACTTTAGCTCAGGTGGTTGTGTCCTTGTTGGGAGATGATAAAAATCGAGTATTGTTGAAAGAGGTGATGGGATTTGGGCATGAAAGGGTTGGTGGGGTTAACAAGATTCTTAAGCTAAGATGTATGGATGAGAAAGCGGCCGTTCGAAAGGCGGCTCTCGTACTCATATCAAAGTTGATTGCACTTTTAGGAGGCGAAGTTGATGAGGAGCTGCTAAAGACAGTGGGCATGGCTTGCTCGGATCCACTTGTTAGCATTAGGAAAGTGGCAACATTGGCCATGTCCGAGGTAAAAACTGAAAATGTATTTGTGGTTTACTCGTTTCTAATTATTTCAAGCCAATCAGACATCTGAACTTTGATATGATCTCCCTTAATTGAAAGCCATCTTTGTGTACCTACTCTCATTTCCAGCTTTTCTTTTTAGTTCATGAATTTCATGGTATCTACATCTTAGAACATTGTTTTGCTGTTTGTGAAAAGAGTGGTAGAGTTTATCAATGGTTTCAGTCTTGAAACAAATTCTTTGTTTTTTGGGATGTAGGCCTTTAGGACATACTCGAACTGCTTTGTGACCAAGGAATGGATGCATTCTATCCCACGTTTAATCAGTGATAACGAAACCAGCATCCAAGAAGAATGTGAGAACCTTTTCCTTGAACTAGTTCTCGATCGCATATCAAGAGCTGGATCAAACTTTTCAGCTGAACATGATACTATTGCTCGTGATACAAAAGGGGAAAAACATAGCTTCAGTATGGAAGACTCTGAATCCTTATATCCAGAAGGAGTCTTAATTTTGTTGAAAGAGGTCTGTGATGCTGAGGTGTCACCTTGGGTGAGAAAAATCTGCTCGAGCCTGGGGAAAAAGAAGAAACTCCACAAGAAAATTGCTACTGCACTTCAGAACATCATTAAGAAATCCGAATCTCAATGGCTGAGCCATTCCATGCCAATCCAGAAGTGGACAGCACCACCTGGCGTCTGGTTTCTCTTGTCAGAAGTATCTTCATTTCTTTCTAAATCAATTGAATGGGAATTCTTGAAGCATCATTGGCAGCTTGTTGACAAGTTTAAGCCAGTTAGCAAGGTTCAAAGCCCTTGTGCACAGGGATATGAGGATGATGTGGAAATGGTTGATGTTGAGTCTAGTTCTGTTGATTGGGTGAAGGATCGTGTTTACCTCTTACAGACGATTTCAAATGTTTCTATGGAATTACCCCCAGAACCTGCTGCAGATCTTGCACAAAATTTTCTCAAACGGCTTGAGAGGTTTAATATGCATTCGACTGAGGTATATGAATTTTGAGTTTGACCTAATTGCACTTGCATATTGATATAAGTATAAAACTGTTGTAATTGTACTCTTTTTCCTTTTTCTTTTGAATTCTCTCTGTTCAGTTTGTGGCTCTTGACAAAGGTGAATTTTACGGAAAATCATTTCTTAGCATTGATCAATATCCTAATTCATCATGTAAACTTGGGTGATGGAACTAGACTCTTTACGTGATGTTAAAAAGGCTTTTGTTATGCTTAGCATACATAACCATTGAGACTGGCCTCTGCTCTCTTGGCTGTTCAGAAAAATATCTTCATGTTAAAATGGTTAGGTTGATATATTTATCCATGTTTCAACATGCTTGATAAACCTAAAAGCATTGTGGATACAACTGTGTTTTCTGAGGTGACTGTGGAACAATTTTATTGGGGTGACGTGTAGTTACTTTTATCTGTTCTGTCGTGTTGATTTGGGCTTCAAGGATATTGGTATTGGCCTGTGATATATGGTACATAAACTTAAATGTCACAGATTGAATGAAGAGTGTGGAGTGGAAATTCAAATGTCAATTTTCTTGCGTCATGACCTATAAAGGGACTTTTTCTACGACACACTTACTATGAGAATTTTGTCATTGTTCTTTGTCGATGCGTATTATTTATGGTTGATACCACTTTTGAAATGTTCCTTCAGTTTACTTACAACACAGCTTGCCACCAGGTTAATGCCCATGTAAAAGCACTCAGAACCCTGTGCAAAAGGAAGGCCTTAAACCAAGCAGAGGGCGACTACCTTGTAACAAGATGGGTGGACCAGCTTCAATCTAAAGCCTCCAAAGTTCTAGATTCGTACATGTCCAAAATATCAGGTTCCGATAAAGAGAACGCTTTTCTCACCCCACATAACACGGGGAGTCGTAAAACACCAAGAAAAGCCGATTCGAAGTTATTAGCTAAAGCAGTTATTGCTGTTTACACTATTGGATCGCTGGTTATAGTCTGCCCTTCATCCGATTTAAAGACTATTGTTCCAACCATACACACCATAATCACTTCAAGAAGTTCAGATTCTAAATCTAGCAACTTACCTGGGCTTGTAGTTGATATAAAGCAGATTGCCCCGTCATTGTATATACAAGCGTGGCTCACAATGGGAAAGATTTGCTTAGCTGATGGGAAACTTGCTAAACGTTATCTTCCTCTGTTTGTG
>CACSLK010015970.1:2724131-2736192 GCA_902706635.1 Striga hermonthica
TTTGCAAACTGAATAGATACGAGAGATATTGGTACGTCCAGAGTATAAGAATGTTAGATAATCCATCAATTCTTTGACAAATTCTCAATGATTGACCAAAGAAAGTATATCAGGCTCAATGGAATTTCGAATTTGAACGAGCAATTTTGCATCATCACGTAACCACGCACGATTAGTATCATCTTTGACATCGCCTGTGGGAGGACCCGAATCCAAGTGTTGTCCTTGTCAATACTACGGAGGTGGACAATAATAGTTTTACTCCATCAGAGGAAATTAGACCCATTCAATTTAACATCGGTGATTTTATTCATAATAGGGACGATTTCAGACACAATTTTATTCGCAGCCATAAGAACCCGAGTGAACCGAATTTAACAGAAGGGCTGAAATTAAGAAAAATTCAACCTGTCACCAAGGGGTCACTGAAACCCAAAACTGAGAACACCAACAGGTAGCCTGAAGAATTCCGAGCGGACGGACGTTCGCCAGAAAAATTTCCGGCCAGACACGCGCCCTCACGCGCCGGCGCGTGAGACAAGCTGCAGGTGGTTGTGGCGGCGCGTGTTCCTCACACGCGCGGATTCTGCCGGCGATCTTTCACCGGATGGCCGGTCCGGCGACGACGAGTCTGGAGGTACAGGAGGTGAGACCCCAAACTCACCCGAAGTGTGTCTACTCTAATCACAAAAGAATTTTACTAAAATTTTCAAAAAACCTTAACTTTATTTTGGTTTGGCTCTGATGCCATGTAATGCTATTAAGCTTGAATGTTATATTCCACTATGAAGATTACAAGATATATATACAAGCCAAAAGAGATGAAAGAAAGGAAAGAAATCAAATGACCTAATCTACGGGATTTACCAAATCACCTAATTGATACATCTAATCTATACCATGTTTACATTAACAACACTTACTATGAGAATTTTGTCATTGTTCTTTGTCGATGTGTATTATTTATGGTTGATACCACTTTTGAAATGTTCATTCAGTTTACTTACAACACAGCTTGCCAGGTTAATGCCCATGTAAAAGCACTCAGAACCCTGTGCAAAAGGAAGGCCTTAAACCAAGCAGAGGGCGACTACCTTGTAACAAGATGGGTGGACCAGCTTCAATCTAAAGCCTCCAAAGTTCTAGATTCGTACATGTCAAAATTAACAGGTTCCGATAAAGAGAACGCTTTTCTCACCCCACATAACACGGGGAGTCGTAAAACACCAAGAAAAACCGATTCGAAGTTATTAGCTAAAGCAGTTATTGCTGTTTACACTATTGGATCACTGGTTATAGTCTGCCCTTCATCCGATTTAAAGACTATTGTTCCAACCATACACACCATAATCACTTCAAGAAGTTCAGATTCTAAATCTAGCAACTTACCTGGGCTTGTAGTTGATATAAAGCAGATTGCCCCGTCATTGTATATACAAGCGTGGCTCACAATGGGAAAGATTTGCTTAGCTGATGGGAAACTTGCTAAACGTTATCTTCCTCTGTTTGTGCAGGTACATTTCAAGCTCACAGCTCACGGCTTTTTTCTTTCAAACAAGTGTAATTGTGTATGGAAGTTAGCAGCGTCTTTATGCCTCATTTTTGAAAATAGAAATGAAGGTCGTTTGTTAAATCAATTGCAATAAGTGATAAGCTTGCCATTCTTGTATGATTAATTGGCTGTATAATTTGTCACTCATTTAATTTAGAAGACTATTTGATGCCGGTAATATATGTGTCATATAGTGATTACTAATTGCGTACAAACTTTTATTCTCTCGTTCCATTTTTACATAACCAGGAGCTTGAAAAGAGTGATTGTGCTGCACTTCGCAATAACACAGTTGTCATGATGGCAGATTTCTGTGTGCGGTACACAGCAATGGTTGATTGGTGAGGACTGTCAATGATTACTTATTCTTAATATTGATTCTCCAGGCAGCTATTCAATATTTCTCCTTTTTCAAATCTCAAGTGGTTGATTGGTGAGGACTGTCAATGATTACAGACGTTTATTCTACTCTCCCGCCTGCTGCAGGTACATGTCATGTGCCACAAAACTGATTTCAAGAGTATCAGCTTAAAAGTTTCATCATTTATCTTTTTGATAAAATCTTTGCTACAGAGGGATTACGTGAAGTGGAGAGGTGTGCTTTTCCTCAGATTTCTACTATGCTTGGTTGACGAGTCAGAGAAAATACGGCAGCTAGCAGATTTCCTCTTTGGGAACATCTTGAAAGGTGATTGATTTTGTACTAACTTATCCTGCATTTCGGAAGTTGGCATCATTTTATCTTTTCGATTCACATATCTCTTTTTTGTCCCTTTTTGCAATTCCTATTTGCAGCAAAGGCTCCGCTTTTAGCTTACAACAGCTTTGTGGAATCTGTATTTGTCCTAAACGACTGTAATGCGCACACTGGACGCAGCAATTCGAACAGTGCGCGCAATGAGAACCGTCTCTTCTCGATTAGGTTCGTCTGCTTTCCAATCTCAAGTGTGCAATATTGTAAGGTTAAGGCAAGGCACTAATGATACTTTATTTTGCTAATGATTTTTAAATAGAGGAAATGATGAGAAGTCGAGGTCGCAAAGAATGCACATTTACACGACGTTGCTTAAACAAATGGCGACAGAGCACCTTTTGGCCACGTTTGCCAAAGTGTGCGCTGAGATTCTTGCTGCTGCATCTGACGGTATGCTCTCTCTTGACGATATTACAGGCCAGGCTGTTGTTCAGGTAAAATCTTTTGCAGTCACTTTTATTTTCATTTTCGGTATTAATTTTTTCTTTCGACAAAATAAAGTTTGGAAAAAAGTGACCTTTCTCATATTAACTAACAGGACGCCTTCCTTGTCCTGTCGAGCAAAGAAATCCGAATCCAGTCGAGCCACGGCCCATCATCATCATCCTCGGAGGCAGTGGACATGGAGGATGAAGGCCCAGACAGCAACCCGAGAGGCGGTCGGGCCATAACCCAAGCCGTGCGCAAGAGCCTCGTTCAGAACGCGATTCCGATCTTCATCGAGCTGAAGCGCCTGTTGGAGAGCAAGAACAGCCCACTTATGGGGTCTCTCATGGACTGCCTGCGGGCCCTGCTCAAGGATTACGAGAACGAGATAGACGAGATGCTGGTGGCTGACCGGCAGCTCCAGAAGGAGCTTGTGTATGACATGCGCAAATACGAGTCGACCAGAGACAAATGCACGCAGGGGGATTGTGGGGCAACGGTGAGGTCCGTGCTGCGGGAGGCAAATGGCACGCCGCTGGGGGCAATGAGTGTGCCCAAGCTCAAGACGAAGACGGGCGGTGATGGCAGTGGTGGGGGGAGGATGGCGGCGGCGCCGGAGGTCATGGAGTCTATCAAGAGGCGGCAGTGTTTTGATTCTGATGATGAGAGCTGATTTTTTTTTTCTTGGTGGTCAAAATTTGGATGTGAAGAAATGAGCGATCTTACTTACAAATTGTGGTGTAACTAATGTATGTTCTATTTTAATGAACTAGGAGTAATGCGTGGGGCTGCAAAGGAGTCGAGCCGAGTCGTACATTGACCTTATCGAGCATGATTGAATTTTTTTTTTTTTTTTAGCTGCTTGAGCTTGAGCTCGATTTTTTAGGCTCGAGCTCAACTCTATAAAAAATTGCAATAGCTCAAGCTCGGCTCGAGCTCGACTCGAATCCAAAATGCTCGAGCTCGACTCAAGATCGACTCGGAATCAAAATGCTCGAGCTTGGCTTGAAAATCTGTAAGTGGAAAGGTAAAAGTACCATTAAACACATATGTTAGTATATATAAGGAGTATTTTAGTAATTTAGCGTGCATCTTGAGCCGCTTGACAAGGCAAAATTTGACCTCGAGCTCGACTCGAGTTTGGTCAAACTCGAGCTCGAGTCGTGTTTTGATTTGAGCGCTCGCGAGCCGCTCGATGTGTTTGCAACACTAGTAGAGCGTACATGAGCGCATGTGTGGTCAGGGGTCTGGATTGTAGATTTTTTTTTTGGATAATTTATTGTCTTACAAAATTTCATCAACTAATTAATATTAACAAGATATTTTTTTTTATGTTAAACAATAATTATATTTAAAACTTAAACATAACACACTCGGATGTCAAATGACACAATTAGAGCTAGAACAAAGTTTGGATCAACCCTCTTGATATTTCATAGGCAACTGGTGGGGTACAAACAACAACAAACAAAAAAAAATCCATAAAGAAGACTAAAAGTCAGACATAAGTTGATTGAAACAAAAACAGAAGAAAAAAAAAAAAAAACCACAACATACACCTTTTCGATACACTAAAGTCCTCATCACTGTCGTCCAAATATTCTCAACCTCCCAATGAAAACAACTGTAGACGATCCGTAGAAAGATAGGATCAAAGCACCCGACACAAATCTAGAAACTCCAAACTCCATAACTTACCAGGCTATGACTAACTTAACCAGAATCTATAAGGCCTAGCCCTCCTTCTAAACGGACCACCACCGAAAAGCAGCTTTGGGACTCGAGAACCGCCGTCTCCCCTCCAACAACAACCAACACAACACATGCTAGAAAGGAGTTGTCCTTCTCAGCCCCAGAGAACCGGACAACCTAGAGAAAATCACAGTGTCAGCGCTAGGGCCAACCACCATGAGGACAACAACCTTCACCGACACCTCAACCACACGCCCGAGACAACGACCAGATCCACCAGACCCACTCACCAGGGGGAGGAGCTTCGAACCGGGAATCAAGTTTGACGCCAAGGCCGCGCGGATAATACCTGCCCAGGAGTTAAACATCTCCAAGGACAAGAAGGAGGAGGAGTAACAACGACGAGGAAGAGGCAATCCTAGAGCAAGGGTTTACCATTTAATTATGGAATTAAGGAAAAACAGGATATGGTTTGGTGATATAAATAATTTGTTTCGTCCAAAATATTTTGCATTTGCTTATTTACAAATTCAAACTCGGCCAGCTCTTTGATGATATTTAAAAGAGCGCTTGTTAACAATCACATAACTTTTAACATATCTTCTATATTCGAATGGGCCATCAAAAACTCGTCCCTCCATTTTGTTGCAATAGTGTCAAAAATCAATTAAGTTATCTTGCAATAACAACTAGGTTCTTCCCTTCCTACAATCATCTTATTGTACTCGCATTCATGGTTAAAGATTTTGTCTTTGATCTTTTTCAGTTGGAAAAATATCTACAACGGTTAATTTTCAACTAAATTACAATTGAAAAACGTTCTTCACATCATCATTATCAGTCAACTCACTGACTTCTTTTCATAGAGCGCAATGTACGTAAGATAAAGAACTGTGAAGGAATGATAAACAAAATGTAATAAAAGTTAGTATACTTTTGTAAGTGTGATGTGATGTTAATAAATTGATTTTGATTTTTTTTAATTGTTGAAGAGTTAAATAAAAAATATTTTATGGAGGTCTAGATTGTCGTCCAAATTATTTTTAGGAGCGATTCAACATTAATTCTTTTTCTCTATGACGTCTAACTCTCTAATCGAAAAGAAAAAAGATACCTAAAACCCAAATCCACCAAAGCCTCGTCGCTGCCGTTGCCCCCTCTCTTCCGGCAATTGGCCGCTTCGATCACTAGGCCGGCGCAGGCTGAGGCACGGTTGGGGCGCTCTATTCCACCTCGACCGAAGCTTTGTGGGCGACATGGTCGTCGGTGGATCTCGCCAGTCAGCATTTCTCCTGGACTCCGGGAGGGGTCGCCACTTGACCTGCTCCGCTCCAGCTGTAGGAGTCTACTTTGCCGTAATGTGCCCATCGGTATGTGCACTTCTCTCTCTGCTTCTTGGAGGCTGCTGGGCTCTGTTTGTCCACACCGATGTGCCCAGACCGGCTGGGTCGTCGTGTCGACGAGCTTCATGACATCTCGCAGTCTTGAGCGGGGCCTTCCTAGAGTCTTTTCCCGATCCCTTCGGCGTTTTGGCGGCTCCCCCTCATTTCCCCGGTGCCAACATCCAGCAGAGTCCAGATCTTGTCTGAAAATCTGAAGGTTTGAATGACCGCAGTTTTTGGGTTTGAAGTCTAGCTGTGTTGCTCATGTGGTTTTCTTAGCTATGGTTTGGGATTTGGTTGTCAGTTGGATGGTTGTGTGGTTCTTCTACTAGGATTAGAGGATGTTTTACTCTATTTTGTGCATTAGGTGTATGTCGTTTTTCTTGTTTGCTTTTGGTTTTGTTTGGTTAAGTCGTGACGTCAGACATCCGCCTCCTTCTTAGAGTTTATCTCTTTTATCGAGTTGTGTTTTTTTGTTTGGTTTAGGTCTCTTTGATGAAAGTTGTACCCTTTGGACACCGTTCCAACTTCCAACGGGTAGGTCAAGTTTTTTTCGTTTCCTTATTGGAGATTTATCTCCTTTATGAGTTGTATTTTTTGTGTTAGTTTAGGTCTTCTTGATAAAAATTGTATCCATTTGACGCTGTTTGTATTCTTTTGAATTTTTCAATTTTTGAATATAAATGTCGTTCTGACGGAAAAAAAAAAAGAAAAGAATCAAACATAAATTTCGAAAGGAGCTTTAGGAATTTATATCATAAAGTTTCCTCGTTGGTTAGTAATTCAGTTGACTTTTTATCTCGAATGTTTTAGCATAAACCACCGCGTTTCTGTATTACAGCCTGCCCAAGTGAACGAACAACGTTGGTAGATTTCAGACTCTTGACTTGTCTTTAGACCTTTATTTGACATGGCGATTTCTAATTGGCCCTTTATAATACTATTTATTTCATCCACGCACACACATTCTTCGCAGCGCGAACACATACTCTCTCTCTCTCTCTCTCGGTCGGTCATGAGATTTCGGATCTGATTAAGGTAAGAAGTAAGAACTACGATACGCACTTCCTTTATTTATTTCTATTTTTCCTTTTGATCTTGAGCTCGATTGTGCTTAATTTCGTTTCGCGATTGAGATCCTGATTCCTTGTTTTTCGATTTTTACTTCTCCGTGTTTCTTAATTTAGGGCAAATTAGTTTTTTGCAGGAGATCTTGAGGGCTTAGTTTCGCAGACTGTTTATCTATGGATTCCTTGAATTGATGATGCTGAAGCTGTGCGAAAACCTCGTACTTTCTGAATCCCAGATTCAATTTTTGGGACATCTCTTTTAGGTCTTTATTTAAGAGAAAAAAAAGGAAAGGAAAAAGGTGTAAGAATTCTCTATGGATAGCAACAAAGACGAGGCCGTGAGATGCATCAACATTGTCAAGGAGGCAATCGCCGCCGGCAACAAGCAAAAAGCACTCAAATTCCTCGGAATCGCTCGCCGCCTTAATGAGAATCTACCTGTTGACGATCTTCTATCCGCGTGCGAGAATCTTGACCCGTCGTCTTCCTCCTCTAGTCCGTCCAGTGGCGTGAAGAAAAGTGTTCCTGACAAGAAGGATGAGGATGCTTCCGTCAATGGTGACAGGGTTTTGAATGGCGAGAGAAGCTACACGGAGGAGCACGTGCACATGGTCCGGCAAATCCGGACTAAAAAGGATTATTACTCGATTTTAGGCCTGGAAAAGAATTGCACGGTTGATGAAATCAGGAAGGCGTATAGAAAGCTGTCCCTGAAAGTCCATCCGGACAAGAACAAGGCACCCGGTTCTGAGGAGGCTTTCAAGAAGGTCAGCAGGGCCTTTAAATGCTTGAGCGATGATGATTCCAGGAGACAGTATGACCAAACTGGCTTAGTCGACGAGTTTGAGCACAACCAGCAGTATCAGGTCAGGAGGAGGAGGAGAACAGGCAACAATTTTTTTGATGATGAGTTTGACCCTGATGAGATTTTCAGGGCTTTTTTCGGCCAACGTGATGCGTTCAGGCACACACATGTTTACAGGACCCGGGCGAATAACAATGGTGGTGCCCACCATAGGGAGGATTTTGGGGGTGGGGGTGGGGGTGGTGAGGGTCGGAATTTCATGCTTTTGGTGCAGTTGATACCGTTTCTGGTAATTATTCTGCTGGCCTACCTCCCGTTCTCAGACCCCGAGTACTCGTTGCAGAAGAACTATTCGTATCAGTTTAAGAAGGCGACCAGCGAGCATGGGGTCGAGTTCTTTGTCAAGTCAGCTGAGTTTGACAGGAATTATCCAGTCGGGAGCCCAGGCAGGAATGAGATCGAGAATAGTGTGTTGAAGGATTACAAGCACATGTTGGGGAGGTACTGCCATATGGAGATGCAGAGGCGCCATTGGAACAGGCACTTTCCGACTCCTCACTGTGACAAGCTCGAGAGTTTCGCGTCGTGAAGGTACTCGAGTTTTTTCTGTTTTCCATTTTTAAAATGATTCAGTTTTTAATGTGCCTCAACCCGGTTTTTGTTGTGGTGGCCCTAGTGAGTACAATAGAGAGTATGCATTTATATGTGGAAACATAATTTATGTGCTCAAGTAAATTGCATATGGAATCATAGTGCAAGTTGCACTTTCATTTATTTATTTATTTTTTCTTTTTGAAAAAAAATGCACCTAATTTCTATTTAGCTATGGCTTTCACTGTTTTATGGTTCTAACATCGTAAAGTGGAGTGTGAATATTTCTGTTATCGTGTCCAGTGGAAATATAACATTCTTGAAAGATTTACTTTTATGAGGAAGTTGTGCGTGGGACTTGTAAAGCAAGCCTGTTTTCCTACGATCTGTTTTATAATTTTTAACCTAAAGATGGATAAAGAAATTCGGAAAAACAAATGTCATTTCACTTCATTGCAGGAATGGTTTTGAAAGCTAGTGGGCTTTATCATCTTAAATGTTCAGAGAAAGTTTTTCTGGTTTGATTAATTTCAATTGAGAAGCTTCTTATGATCAGACATGTTAGGATGAAGCAACCTCAAAATCTTCAAGTTATTTTAATTTACCCTGTTGCTATCACCTGAAGTTATTTGTTGCCGCTAGATTATTTAGCAGTCAATTTCGAGAAAAAGCTATCATTAAGATTGTATTTTATTTATTTATTCTTTTTGAATTTGAGAGGTTTTGGAATAACCTGACCAAAAAAATTCTGTTTTCAAAATCCTTGAAAAGGAAATGCAACTACGATTGTAATAGGTTTGGGCAAAGCCTTATAGTGAATAGCATGATGTTAGAATACAAAAATGAGGCCTTAGTGAACAGAGTTATGCGACGAGCCACCTCATAATTTGTCATAATCAATAAGTGAAATTTTTACTTTCCCTGTGCTCGGTCGTTGGTTTATCCAGTTTAATGAATTGCCCAATTTAAGATAAATTCACTACTGGATAAACCTATCCCTGAAAATCTCAAAGTATTTAGTTTTTAATATTGCTGCTCCTCCCCTTGTAATACTCATGATTGGAAATATTCATATCCAATGGTTGTCGATTGACAGTTAGGCTAACCAAATTTAATTTTGGACTCATATCCGATGATTGACATTTAGCATAATCAAGTACATATTTGGACTGTTTTCTGCCCAATTTGTGAGTGTCTATAAGCCAGTATTTGTTGAACCATATAAAGCCAGTTCTATTTTTTTCATTTTTTCTGGTTCTATTGTCTAAGTTGCCTGTCCTCTTCTTGTCTAGGTAAATGATGGCTTCGATACACCCTGTATTACACTGCAGATTAGTTAACATATGATTTATAAGCATAAGCTGAGCTTCCATTTTTTTCTTTAATTTTGTGAGTCCTTCAAAAATGCGTTCATGTTGATTGGAAAATTATTTGAGCTTGAGGAACATTCTATATTCATGGTAGGAAGTTTGCTGTGCAGAACTTTGTTGGGCTACTTTTGCATGTTAACTTACACGGGGGCTCATTTTTCTTGGTCAATTTTGTGGTATGTGAAAAGATTTGCAAGTGCTAACTTTAAATTTTGCCTGGTCGTGCGAACAGATTTTACATGTGGATAACGCTCCCAGGTGGGAATTCACATGAAGTCTAATTATATCCTCGTTTGGAACTCATTGCTGAGAGGCGAAGAAAACTCGATCAAGGTTTCATTGTCTGAATTCCGATAGTTGACTTTGTAGTCAATGCACTTTTTGCTAGTGGAGTATGGTCCAGGGATCTGCCTTAGGGAGGATTTTTGGGCCACACACAGACCATGCGGAATTTTTCCGTTTAATTTCTGTATATTATTTTGCAGCTATCACGACCGCCATGCAATGAACCATAGCATTATATAGATAGCAAAAAACATGGATTATTTTCAGCCCTTTTGATGTGTTGGAACATGTTCGATTTTTGTATACCGGTGCTAGCCACAAAACCATGCATGATCTGCAGGGGGGTTCTTGAATGGTGCTGTGGCTATTTCAGCTGTTCTCCCAACGGAGAAAAAAGGGACCTTCGAAATCAAACTTACAGAACACCCGCTCACTATCCCACCTAAAGTTCACCTCTGAAATGTCTTATAACTGGTTTTGTGAACATGACCATGACCATGATGAAATTGTGTCCAATTACAAGTTTCTATAAAATTATAATGTACTGCCATATATTTTGCGCCAAAAGAAAAGTAAGAATTTTAGGGGAAGTTTAAGAATGAATCAAAATCCAAAATCATTATTAGTTGAAATGGGCCGTACAGCCAAGTGTAAATAGGCATACTTAGGATCTGTTTCATTGTTTATTTGATGTTTATTCATAGTTTATGTTTGGTATATTAGAATTTCACGATTTGTTTTAATGTTTATTTGACATGATCGATTTTGTTATTTTATATTACAAAGACATAAATTATATATATTTACTTATATGTTACGGAGATGTAAATAGTATATATCTACTTATATGTTATATACATAGTTATATGTTATAAACCAGACACAAACTGAATTTTGGTTGAGCAAGAAAATAAAATTGTAATCTAGTATGTAATTTTTTTGTTAGATCCTGATGGGAGCCCTTATAATATGTATTACATATCAATAATGTGCATATTTTATGTATAAAATTAAGTAAGAAATATAAACAAAAAGTACAAACAAAATTCAAACATCACAATTGTGGTTCGATAATGTTACGTAAGTAAAAGTGCAACAAATACTGAAAAAATACTAAGTATAAGCGCAAGATATACTGAAAATATTCTTTGCCCAAACACGCAATTGGCGATAATCTCGGACTTCGAGGAGGACAACTAAAGGAAGTCATCGTCGTCGTTGGGGCCCGATGAGGAAGCCGTTCACAGCTGCCCTCGATCAGTTGGATTTGATGTGTTGTCGTCACCGACACGGATCGAGAAACTACAAACTCCATACCTCATTAGGCCATGGTTAACTCGACTACAAACTACAAACCCCGACAAAATGATTCCGTAACGGAAACTTAGCATTTCCCTCTTTTAGTACTACAATTCTACATAAGCCAAAATTATTATTGGTACAAAAAATGTATTAATAATACAATAGAGAGATAACCAAAAGTCAATATGAGGGGCAATTACGTAATTACACAACCACCTCCCCTCGACCTCCCATGTTCATACACGACCCCACTTTTACGTCCGTACAGCAACCCACATAGCAACAATAAATAATTTAATAATAATAATAATAATAATGGTAAAAAAGAAAAAAAAAAAAGAAAAACAACAAGCACTAAAAAGAAAAAGAGCAGATCCAAAATTGGGGGCGGGTGGCAGATCCTCAGTCGCCGGAATCGTCGTCTCCGCCGAAGATGGAGACCCTGTTGTAGAGGAGGAAGAGGACGAGGGCGAGGAAGAGGGCGACGCCGACCGGAGATCCCGTGGCGCGGTGGATGGAGTTGGGGCCGGCGGCGGAGAATATCCCGGAGACGAAGGAGCCGGTGTCGGAGGAGAGGAACTGTATGGTGAGGAGGAGGGCGATGGGGAGGAGGAGGAGGCCCACCGGGCTCAGCACCTCCGCCACGAACTCCGTCACGGCCTCCCCGTGCTCCCCCACCAGCGCCGGAATCACCATCACCAGCACCACCACTGCCGCCAGGATGGCCGCGTGCGGAGGTCCGGCGCGGCGCTCTTCAATCATCCCTGTTTCTCTCTGTTTGTGTTGCGTGTATGTGGTGGCTTTGGGTTTTGTTTTTTTTTTTTCCCTCACT
>CACSLK010015970.1:2805151-2825474 GCA_902706635.1 Striga hermonthica
TAACATTTACACTGTGTGTTTAATGTTTTTTTTTTGGCAAAATATTCTTTTTAATTGTGATATATAAATATTAAAAATACTTAAAATATTTTAATAAAAGCATCTAAAATATTCTATATTATTCACAAATAATGTTTGAAGCTACCTAAATTTTTCTAAACTACCCGTAAGGAAAATATGTATAAAAATTCTTCATTTAACCTCCATATATGTATATATATAGAGAGAGCAAATGTGTAAAAAAAATTATACAAATAATATTTAAAAGTATCTAATATATTAGTAATTAGACAGGTGAAATTTAGATTTTTAAAAAATCTATATAGATAATGGATTTATGGTAGTAATTAAACTTTTATTTATTTACCTTTAAAGTTGTACGATAGAGGGATGTGATTTTTTTGACTCGTGGAGATGAAATTTTATAAGCTGGGTTATGAAATTTTTCTTAAACTCATTCATATCTATGTGATGAGTTTTTTAAGCTGGGTATATAGATTTAAACTTGTAAAAAAAAACAAAAAAAAACTTTCATAAATTATTTGATTTGGTATTTTCGGAGAGCTTCATTAATTTAAAAGTGTAAAACAAATAAATAAAAAAAGTACAACTGAAAAAGTTATAACCAATTGTATGGAGAATTAAACTAAATCCAATTTTGTACGATGCATTAAATATTGATTAGATTTTATATGTAAAATAAAATAAAAAATAACTGGAATAGTTTTACGTGTTGCAATATTTTACATTTAAAAAAATTAAAAAATCTTCTTTTACGTATTGCATACCAACATTTTAGGAAATACATGGATATTCCTAAATTAATATTGCATACCCAATCTTTTATGAACTAATTAAATGCTAATTTGATTTGCATACCAAAAATATTAGATGTATTAATTAAATGCTTGATAAAAATAGCAAATTATTAATTAGAGTTGACTATTCTACATACTACATTTAGTAAATAGTATAGCTTTTAATATAAGTATAGATATATAGATTGTGTCTTTCATGCTTTGAGTAGAGATTGACACCTTGAGAGCTGGTGTTTGAAAAATATATAACATTTTCTAATTACTAGTAAAGTGCACGTGCATCACATGTAGTGATAAATGTTTTTCGCTGATTGAATCCAGTAAAATAAAGTAATTAATTTAATAAACATATCATTGCAGAAATGAAGTAAAATATAGAATAAATGAGTTTCTAATTTTTTTTTTAAATAACATAATAATGTCCTAATATAAAAAAATGAAATAACATATTACAACTCCAACAAAAATACAGTCTCTAATGAAAAAAATACTACTTAACTAAATAAGGGCCTAATGTATATCATAGATCCATTAGTTATTTATATTTTAATTATGTTAGATGATTAAAGAGTGATTTTTTCATTTTGGATTTGACATTTTTATAAAAAACATTCATATTTTTGGAGCCCAGTACATCAATAGTGCTGCAAAATTCTTCTTAATTCATTTGACAAAATGTCTACATTATTCAATCACTTATAAATATTCTGGCAAAACAGATAGTCAAACTTCATGATTGTATGATCATAAAAAGTTATTCAATCACCGACTTCTCTGAAAGAAATTTTATCATGCCCTGAATGATTTTTTTTCAATGTTATTTATTTGGAAGACAAACGAACTATATAACCTATTCTCTGCAAATCATTGACCATCTTGGTTGTTGCAATGATTTTAGCGTTGTTTATCATAATATCTTTCACATTCGTTGGAATTTATAGTACTTATGTGCCTAATAACATCTTTAATCTTTTTATTGTCCAGTTTTTTTCATCATACATAAATACTTCGAAAATTCAAAATAAAGATCCTTTCTTGGACAAAAAAAAAAAAAACACACACACACACACAAAACAAGGAGACAATATTAAGAAACATCTTATGATGTGAAATATTTCCTGTTGGGAGTAACATGATAGGATGCTGCAGTATCTACCACTCATTCCATTTCTTTTCTTGAGACATGAAGGTATGTCTCACCATGGACAATGATGAGAGTTTCACCACCCTTACCCTTGTTCTTCTACATACTGAAAACTATTCTTCGGCTGAGAATTGCTTTTGTCTTGCTCCTCGAGCTATTTATAGCAATTCTTCTTCATATGACCTTCTAGACCACAATGATAACAAACATGTGATCTCTAATCATCTGATTTTCTCCCCTTGCTTATACCCCTGGTCTTCCCTCTACTGCTTCTTTGTTGCTTTCCTTGTGGTCTTCCTCGATTCTCCATTACAAGGGGATGAGTCTGATTTGCGCTCATGTCTTTCCTTTTTGCCTCTTCATTGTATAATGCATCCTTGACAACGGTCATGGAAAGTTTGTCGTTCGCGGCTGAATTTCTGAGAGTAACGAGTGTTTCCCAGCTATCAAGAAGGGAACTAAGAAGTAGCAGAGACTTCGTTTCATCTCCAAGCGGCATCTCCACACAAGATAGCTGATTTACCAGGCTCTGGAACTTACTAGTATGCTCGGCAACAGAAGTTCTACTTTTCAACTTCATATTGACTAAATGTTTCATCAATAAGGCCTTATACCGAGTAGTCTTGGTCTGGTACATATCCTCCAGCTTCCTCCAGAGGACATATGCGTCGACTTCTTGTGCAACATGATGGAAGACACTATGATCTATCTATTGTCGGATTTGACCAATAGTTTTTCTGTTGATTTTCTTCCATTCTAACGCCTTGGACGGATCAGGGTTAATACCCTTCAACTCTATTGGGTCAAAGAGCTATTTACAGTTGAGGAAATCTTCCATTCGAGGTTTTCACAACGTATAGTTGGTAGTCGTGAGCATAATTATGGCTCCAGAAGATGAAGTTGACTCTTCCATGACCATTTTTTACCTTCAATGATCTGTTTGGGACAAATCGAACCTGTATTTTGAAAAATAGAGAGCACCGTTGCGTCCGAAACAGTCGAAAATAGGGGGAGGGAATTTTTTTACCGTGATGACGTGGCAATTGACTAGGATGAGGTGGCAGCTGACTGGGCCCAATTGCTGACGTGGCAGCTGACTGGGACTGTTGATGTGGCAGTTGGATGGGTCTTCTTCGCTGACGTGTTGATGACATGTCAGATGATGTGGTGACACGTCATCATCTTTTTCCTCATGATTTTTTTTTTCAGAATTTCAGAAGGTTATTCTGGACAGCTCCGATATTCTTTTTATGCACGTAAGATATCACTGTGACCGTCTCGACGAGATGAATCTAACATTATTCTCGAAATTGAATTTCGAACACAACTCAGAAACTCAAAATTTCTACAGAATCTCGAAAAATTTCCTAATTAAGCTCGAAAGCTTCAAACCAAGCTTTGATACCACTTGTTCTGGCATAATACCATGATCATAATCATAATTGAGAGAAAAGCAAATTTCTATTACTCACAAGAATAAAAACAAGAGATTTACAAACTCTAAAAAAAACTCTCAAACACTCTATAACTCTGCTTGGTTGTGTTTCAAGTTTCAACGCTCTCAAGGTTGATTGATCATACTCTAAGATGATTAAATTGAATGAAATGAGCACCCTATTTATGAATACAAGTAAGCACACTATTGTTGACAAACGGTGTGTGAAAGAAGAATGTTTGGTAGAGACAACTATTGAAGACCTTTTCATTTCTTTGTTGCAACTTGCATGGAACTTTCAAAATGTCAATTCAGTTATTTATTCATTAATCTATACTTATATAAAGAACTATCCTATTTAGTAAAACTAGTAAAACTAGTAGGAAAAAAATAGGTCAGCATTTAGTGCAACCCATATATAGTAGTTTTATTATTTTTCTTATTTTTTTCTTTAAAAATCATACAATTTAATTTATAAATACACTTGAATATAATCATACAATTGAATCATACATTTTTTTTTAAAAAAAAAAATACGCTTTAATATACATATATGTATAGTACCTTTTGTAATAAATTCGGATAAAATGTGTTACTTAAATATCTAAACAATTTAAAAATACAAATGTTTAAATTAATTGATAAACAATTTATAAATTTCTATTTTATTTAAATATGTAATTTTATTTAAAATAATTTTAAATATACCAAAATTTATTTGGAAAATCGTATCAATCCTACCAGTTCAACCGACTGGTGTTGATGGATTCAATATCAAATATTTTATTCAAGTGAACTAGATTGATAATAAACTGGTTCTTGGTCGGTCTGGTCAGATTGTGCCTAGTACGGTTTACTTTAAAAATGATGAGTAAATCTTGATTAATTTATTTGTATATATAATTTATAAACACAATCGTAATATTGTTTTCCCGTTCGATCACGCACTAGTTTATTGAATACTTGATCGTTATTTGTTTTCCTAGTATTTGGAATTTCCTTCGAACATTTATGTAGGGTAATAATAATTTAAGACATAAAGAAATTTAGTAACCAAAAAAATAGCAAGAGTCATGCCCTGGACAGAAAGCAATCTTACACCGAAATTTCATGCAAAAGTTTAGATGTCAATTCTAAGTTCTAACCACCTTTGAGTATTTCACACACTACACACACTTCCACACAAAAGAAAAATATTAAAAAATAGAAAAAAAAGTTTAAGTATAGTAACTCATGCACATGAATTTATATATCTAATTAATAATTTCTCTTGATTCTCCCCCTCACCTGTTTATTTTTTTTTTTTATTTTTTTTTTTTCTGATTCAATAATCTCAAATTCTCACATGAAGAAAGATCACAAGACATATGCTGCAACATTCACTAATAATTATAAGTATATGTTTCAAGAACAAAGATTTGTTTGTCTTGTGATAGGGATCGCCATTGCCTGTCTGGTTTTCAACGTGGTTCCTTCACTTTCCTATTCTCAGCCACTGAAAGAGACAATCGCAACCGTCGATCAGCCTATTACGACCGTTAGCCGCCGTTATGCCTATGAATTCGAGGGCGGATTTAGTCACCTTAGTGTGGGTATGTATACGTTATACTTTTGTAAAAGAATGTAATCAAAAGAAGATTTGATTTCATCATTTTTGTTGGTTAGAACATTTTTTGTTGTTGTTGGATAAAGTTGGGATGGTAATGCAGGTTCGAGGATTCCTTTGGGACTGAAAACCAAAAGCCTAAGGATTTTGGTGACGGGCGGGGCCGGTTTTGTAGGGAGCCATTTGGTGGACCGTCTCATAGACCGTGGAGACAGTGTGATTGTGGTTGATAACTTTTTCACGGGCCAAAAGGAGAATCTCTTGCACCACTACGGGAACCCAAGGTTCGAGATCATACGACACGATGTGGTTGAGCCCATTTTGCTTGAGGTCGATCAAATCTACCACTTGGCTTGCCCTGCCTCCCCTGTACATTACAAGTACAACCCCATCAAGACAATTATATCCTTTTGTTTCTTCTAATTTACGTTTCGTTTTTTCGTATTCATCAAAAGAAAGCGTTCGATTATGTGTTTCTGCAACTGATTTGTTGATTGATCACACAAATGAGAAAACTTTTTGTCACTTTTTTTTGGGTATGGTGTTATTGAGACATGTAAAAAAGGAAAAAAAGAATAAAAATATATAGTTGGGAATGGAAAAATAAGTGGATATGTATTTTCAAGAATTGAAAAAATTCCTTCACTTTTGATTTCGTGGAGATCACAAGACGAATGTGATGGGAACATTGAACATGTTAGGCTTAGCTAAGAGAATCGGCGCTCGTTTTTTGCTCACAAGCACAAGTGAGGTGTATGGAGATCCCTTGGAGCATCCACAATCCGAGACTTATTGGGGCAATGTAAATCCGATCGGTAAGTCGTCTTGTATATATTTCTAATGCTCACATTATTAATGGAGTGTTTGCAAAACTGAAAAAACATTCACTTTAATTAATTTAACGTTTGATTAGGTGTTCGTAGTTGTTATGACGAGGGAAAGCGAACGGCCGAGACCCTGACCATGGATTACCACAGAGGACTTAACCTTGAGGTTATATCTCGGATTTCGTATTGGTACACGTAGCTTAGTTATGTGAATATTTATCTTTTTTCCAGGTACGGATTGCTAGAATATTCAACACCTACGGACCAAGGATGTGCATTGATGACGGGCGTGTCGTCAGCAATTTTGTGGCTCAGGTCAAAGATTTTCTGTTCATAACATAAAGTAAATCACACTAAATACATAATAACATTCACATTTTTTGCAGGCCTTAAGGAAGGAGCCATTGACTGTTTATGGTGATGGGAAGCAAACTAGGAGCTTCCAATACGTTTCCGATCTGGTAAATGTGTATTGCACAACGTCCCGAATTTACAAAGCAAAAGCATAGGCCTTTTGCTTTTAGTTGTCTTTCTTTTCTTTTTTCTACTTGTACAATTTGATTGAGTGCATAAGCGGCTAACACGAAATCGTTCTTGCAACTATATACGATAACAAAGGTCGAAGGTTTAATGCGGTTAATGGAAGGCGACCATGTGGGCCCCTTCAATCTTGGGAACCCTGGAGAATTTACCATGCTTGAACTTGCCCAGGTACAATTTTACACTAATAAAAGGCTTAAGAAACAAAAAACATAAGCTTTAATTACTTGTAGTCCAAACTTGTATAACTAACAAATTACTTTCTGTAAAAGAATTAAGTTTTACACACAATGGTCAATACACTTCTACTTGTGTTTGCCGGTTTTCAACTCGTAAGCCTGTTTTATTAAGACCGTGTTTAGGAATGTTGTTGTTTTTTTTCGGACGCAGGTAGTGCAAGACACGATAGATCCGAACGCAGTTATAGAGTTCAGACCAAACACCGAAGACGACCCTCACAAGAGGAAACCAGACATTTCAAAGGCTAAGAAGCTTCTCGGGTGGCAGCCGACTGTGTCGTTGAGGGAAGGGCTCCCAAAGATGGTCACCGATTTCAGACAACGTATTTTTGGTGGCCAAAACGATCAGATGGGTGCATCAAGTGAATAAAGTTTTACCATGACATAATAAGTTCTTTTTTTTTTTTTTCTTTAAGAATGAATTATAAGCAGAAGAACCAATAATAAATAACATTATATGATCCTCTGTGGCTAGATTTTGTTAGTAAAAAACTAAAAAGGATAAGGATTTATGGTAAAAAAAAAAAAAAAGTAAATAGTATTATTTTACCAATAGTTAATCTAGATTTGTACCAAAAAAAAAAAAATAGTTAATCTAGATATCTATAGATTATTAGTGACATTCGACGGGTTGGTGTAAGAATGAAACTTTTGATTCATTCGTTTTCTGATACCAGTTTGTGTATGGTATAATCTAATGAAAATATTTTTATTCTCATGAATCATGTTAAATCAAAATTGGTATAGCGTATTATAGACATGTGTTTGCACTAGGGCTGAGCACGGGTCGGTTCGGTTCGGAGATCCAACAATTTCCTGAACTGAACTGAATTTCAGAGATTCCAAAAATTGAATCTTTGAAACCGAATCTGTTCTAATAGATCTCCGTTCCGATCCTCAAAGGAAGATCTCGTACCCGAACCGTGACTTAGACTATGACGAAGCCAATCTTGAGTGTAAATATATTTTAACCATTTTAGGGGTCATTGAAGCTTGAAAATCATCAATTATTGAACCAAATTAATGCTTTCATAACTTATATGTATAAATAAAAAACATGTATATTATTTGTACAAATCAGTTTTCGGTTCTGTTCGGTTAACCGATCAATGTTATCCAAACCGAACTGAAAATCAAAATTGTAAGAAAATGTAAACCAAAAACCGAACCAAATATTGGTTTCGGTTTCGGTCTAGACCGAAATTTCAATTTCAGTCGATTCGACTCTGTTAACCGAACTTTGTGCACCCCTAATAAGACGTACAGATGAACAATAATCAATTTAAAGATAGTTACTTGTTTTTTTTTCCAAAACGATAGATTATATTATAAATCAAAATGCACAAATGTGCGAATACACATCAGCCAACAACTGAAAAAGTGGGAAGACATGTCAGAAGACCACCTAGAGTCCCGACTAGCAATGCTAGAATAGAGCACGCAACTAAACTAACCAACTAAAACAACTCGAACAACTAAAACAACTAAAAGGACCGCAACACGGTAATACCCGAGTGTCGGATCCTAACAGGATAATAAAGTTGACACCCGGGCACACAGAGGCCAAACGGCCCAAACCAAAAACACGAGACAAAAAAAAGAACAACACAACCTAACTAAAAACACTAAAAACACCTGTAACAATCTACTACTAATAGACAACCCTCCTTCAGCAGAGACCTCCAAGATTGTCAATGAACAAAGCCTATTACAGGAGTAATTCAAAGCACAGGAACCACGCTCACAACTACCCAAGGCCTAGCGAACACAGAGACCCAAGCCCTGAAACACTCCCAATAGCCGACCCTACTCCAACCGCAGAAACCACACTCATCCCCAACCCGACAAACATCATAAGTCGAGTGCCGAGCCCACCCAAAATCACCGAAACCACAGCCCATTCGAAAGCCGAACAGACACACAAACTCAAGACGAAGAGCCGGGAGAGGGGAATTGTCAGTTCCAAGCCCAGCCACCCCACCCAGACCAATGGAAATAGCCACAACCCGTCGGAATAGAAAAGGTACCCGCCGACTGCAACCGAAAGCAAACCGAGACAAATCGGCAAAAGCAGAGGCAGCCACCACACAACACTCAGAGCCAGTGAAGAAACTCACCTCCCACAATCACCAAAACGTCGACGGAACAGACCCGTGCCAATCGACGGCGAGAAAGCCATGAGCATACCCCAGATCCAGCGAGAAGAACCGAGCCAATCAGTCCAACCACGGCGACCAAGACCTCATCCACTCACCTGCAACCGTCCTTCGTCCAGCCCAAGCCCGTCGAAACTCCGGAAGGGCGTACGCAGAAAGAGGATCTGCAAACCCTAGGAGAATCCAACTACAAAGGTCTGAACGGGATAGACGAGGCCGATTCGTGGGTGAATAGTGGAGCACATTCTCCGACTATCCTGGATTACCGTCGGGGGAGCAAAGGAGGCGCAAGTAGAAGACGACCAAGGGCGGTGATTTTTTTCTCGGCAGGGACGACGAGAGAATATTTTTCTCAGCGACTGATTTATCTAGTTACTTGTTAAATAAATGATATTTTGAAAATATATTGTGTCCAAATAAATTAATCTCTTTCGATATCATGAAAGTCGGATATAGTACATATAAAGTTTGTTTTCTAAAAGAATAGATATTTAATTTTATTAAGTTATAATTAATTTTATTAATAATATAATCGATATATCCGTTCTTAATCCAATATAATGGTAAAGTATCTATCAGTTTATTTTTATTTTAGAATATATCACCTTAAAATAAACAATTCTCTCCAAGTTTTGTGAAAAACTTGCTTCATAAAGGTTGGTTTTCAAATATTCGATATTTAAATTTTATTGAGTTATACTTAATGATTTTCTTAATAAAATATTTGATATATTGGCTATCAAATTTTGTAATAGGATGAGTATATTTATTTAATTTTCTTTTCAAAAACTTGATTAAAAAATGAGAATATAGATTAAATAGTGTCTCATAAGCAATATCAAAATAAAATATTTTTTTTCAATTAATAAATTCTGTTAACATTCAATTGTGGATGTTTTTTCGCAACTCAATTTGAAACATAACTTATGATAGTTTTATGGAATAGACAAATGTATACAAATTTTATTTGCAATTCAATTTTAAATACAATTATGTACAAATATGGTAAAGTATTATACATATATATATATATATATATATGAATTTTATGAATTTGAATCGCATCTTGTTCGATTTCTCAGTTCGGTACGATTATTTTCGGTTTGATTCTCAGTACGGATATTTTATGAATTTCTAGAACCGTACCAAAAAAAATATCGGTATGGTTCGATTCGGAGATAGTCAAACGGTCAACGGATATTTTTCGGTTCGAGGTGAATTCGGTTCGGTTTCTAGAACGGTTCAGTAATCTCCAAGACCCGTGATCACCCCTAGTTTGCACCAAGGGGACCACCTAGATGTAGATTAAATTGTTTATGATGGATTTAAGCTGGAAAATTCTGAAAACTATTGAAAATATAGATCGTGTGACCGATGATAAATAGGGTGCCTGCACCAAGGATTTTATTCATAGTTTGGGCCACTCCTAAACCTCTTTTGAACATGAGTCTTTTAAAGGCAAGGAAATAGCGAAACCTAGTAGGGAATGTTTGGAGAACATGAGAGCTTAGCAATGAAAGAACTAATATTTTAGTGTTGTATTGGTTGTTGTAATGGGAATTGTTCGTAGTTCCTTGTCCTTTGAAGACCATGAACACCTCTATTTATAAAAAGGGATGTCGAACCGTTTGGCGTGTGACGGGTCGTCTATTCGTAGTAAATGTCTCGTTCATTCACTTAATGCGGCTGGCATGTGGACCAAGAGTATTATAGTATCTTTATAAGAGAAGGGGGATCTCTCTTATTTGGCAGATTGTCATTCTTTCTTCTTCTTCTTTCTCATGTCTTCATTCTTCTTTGCAGTCTTCAGGTTCCTTCAGTTTGGGAAAATTCTTTTTGGTGGTCCCATCAAAAGTTTTCTTTGAGCGATGCGGAGTGTTGCATCACTTTTGGCAACGAACGAGATTGCACACCTACGCCTCGAACGACCTTCATTCTTGAGCTCCACTGACCTCCAATACACCGGGAAGGGGTCGTAGTGGAAGAACTTCTGACGCTCAAGTCATAACTTGCTGAATAACTGCATATATGAATTGTGTAAGTTAAAGGCATAGAATGGGATATCATATGATGAAGAACCTGTCACCCTCATATAGGGTATATATCTTGGTGCCCAGGAGAATCCTTGATATAGAAGTAAAACACAACCATATCATAGTCCCTAACTTACCACATCTTTATCTAGGTAATATCCATTGAGGAAATGAGTCTTTCATTCTTTCTAGGATTCTTTCCCCTAATATTTTAGCTTGTAAGTCCTTATGTCGTTATTTCGACCTCCTAACATGTCTGTTATGGTCTATCTAGGTCGAACCTAAACTTTGTTCGAGGTCTAACCTTGATGTGCATTTGTACCTCAAATAAGCTCTCTAAGATCCCTCAACCATTTTGCTCATCGGAGACCTGCAAAGAAGTCGAGAGAGGTTCCCGACGTTAAACCTTTAATGCTCAAGTCAGTAAAGTGATATAGAAAACAATATGAAAATATGTTGAATGTTTAGAGTGTATAAATTGTGATTAACCTTTACCTTCTCCCAATTTTACCTATTTAAAGAAGATTATTAGCTTTCTGACAAGCTTCTCCCTACCTGGCTGCCTGAAGGCCTGTCTGATTGCCCTTTTTGCCCGAAAAGGCTGTTCGTCAGTTACTAAGCTACTCGTAGGCCTGCTCGTCAGTTATTTTTCTTTACTCTCATCTGTCTAATTGTCTATCACTTATTTATAACCTTACACGTATCCTTTGTTAACAGCCTGGATTCGACCCTTAAGGTGGGTCAGTCTGCTCCCTATTCAAGCAATTAGTGAACTACCATATTTTCGAGTCATCACATGTCCAAGCTCTTTATCCTTTGAGTTAAAGACACACCTGAGTTGTCCGAGCTCCTTATCTGCCGAGCTATAGACATCTCCAGCTTATCCGAGCTCATTTTCTGCCTAGCTATAGGCATACCAAATGATCTGAGCTCCTTATTTGCTTAACTATAGGCATACCATAACTATCCTAACAACCCGTGCTCGTTCTGATTCTAAACCCACCGGCCTAGCTAATCTTCCCCTTATATTATGAGCCAACCACGACCGGTTCCACCGAGCTATCTTTATATGCTTTATCATCTAGCCCCTTCCCCCCTCCTCCTCTCCAGTTATCAAACGAGTTATAAACCTCCAAGCTTAATATACTTGTTTGATAATGATGGCCAAATTTTCCTGGCATATTTGCCCAATTAACTATGTCCGACCTGAATTCATATAGACGTGTCTCGTATCTCAGTCTATCCCTTCACATGTCCCATGTGTCAGTCCCCTCGAATTCTGCACCTGGAGTTTGCTTCTGATCCCTTAGATCTATCTTGATTAGATGGTTAACCTCATTTTATTCCTGTATAAATATCCTCTCCCCGTTTTAGATTCAATTTTACCTTCCCAATTTTTCAAACCTCCATAAAGAAAAATTTCTATGCAACTTTCGGCGACTTCCCTGCAACTGTTCATCGTTCATCTCTTTTTTCACTGATGACTTATAACTTCCGGCTACTCCCATCACCATGAGTAAGTTACTTATCTTCATTTGTGCTCTTTTGTACTCTTTATTACCATCTTCCTCATTTGTTTATTTCTTTCATTCTATTCTCACCATTTTCATTTTTTAGTTGCACACACTAATTCTTCTACCCCTTTAGAAACTTCCTTGCCCTCCGACAATTCCCAACTTAGGTCCAACGTCTCTACTTCTGAGGATTCCCTAGATATTTTCCCTACTCCCCTTAACGCTCAACCATAAGGTCGACTTTTCAACTAATTGGTGATCTTGCTAGAGATATACCCTAGGACACCCGGACACAAATTGTAGATGCTCATTCTTTTAACATGCCCCAAGATCCTCCTGAGGCTATCTTCCTTTTGAAGTTCGAGCTACATGCTCGTTGATCTCGTGTTATTGTCGACACCGACCAACCTGCTAACCCTACTGTAAATCAAGCCTCTAGCGTTGTAGTTTTAACTCGAGCTAACCCTTTTTTCTTTACCGAATAATCAGAAATAAATGCTTTTATGAGGTTGTGCAACTCTTGATTGGGTCTTCCAAGCTCCTTCCTTGGGTAGCTCTCACTATCAACCTCTACCCGAATTCTATATTTTTTTTTCGATCAAGTCACTCGTGGTCTCTATTTTTCTGTTCGGCCAGATTTACGTGCCCTAGCCGAGCTACCAGAATAAGTCTCACCCATGGTAAATAAAATAAGCAAGTACTGAATACACATTTCTGATTCTATTGTCTCACGGGTTAAGAGAACACAACAATTACTCAGGTCTAGATTATTTACTTAGTCAGTGTAAAATAACCTTAACCTCCGTAGGTCCGTTCGGTAAATCCGAGATGTTCTAGTGTTTTTCATTTGTAAAAAACTGACTAACTGAAAATCACACTACAGTACTTCACGACATTTAGTTTAATTTCTTGGGATGTTAGGTGTACAAATTTTATACTTTTAGTTTTCAATTTTTTTAGTTGTCGCGTCGATGTTACCTCTAATATTTAGTCTTGCCTCGGGAGAATGAATTCTTAGGTTCATGTAAAACTATTGCTTTTTGTATGTGTTGTGAAATGATATTTGTTTTTTATTCTTACATGGTTTCAAGTATTAGGTGAATTAACAAATTATATATTTACCTCAATGTAATATGGTCATAATTTAACGCATCGTTAAGTGGTATTTATTCGTTTAATGGCTAAATTATTTGAGAGATCAGTTTCGGGGCGTGTGGAAGGCGACGGTGGTGGGGTGTCGATGGACTTTGGGGGATGGTCAAAAAGTTCGGTTTTGGTGGGATAGGTGGCTCAATTGTGAGGACCCGTTAATTAAGTTTGCGGCAACTCCTATACCCGACGATGCTTTTCTCGACGGTGGCGGAGAATGTTTTGGTCGGATGGAGGTTGGAACTGGGCTCGGTTTCAGGGGTTACTCCCGGCTACTTGTTTGCTTCGTATCTCCGTTGTCCCTCCACCGTCCGTGCTTGGGGGTATGGATACGTTATTTTGGGGCCTCTCGGCGGATGGCAGATTTACGACTAAATCAGCGTATCTGGCACTAGCTTCGTCTACGGGACGGCGTGGGGATCGATTATGGTCGCTTATTTGGAATTGGGTCGTCCCTCAGCGGGTACGTGAATTTTTATGGCTAGCGGCTTGAGATTGTTTGTTGACTAACGCCATGCGGTACCGGCGCCATATGGCGACAGGGATGGAGTGCCCGATGTGCATGGCGGCCTGTGAGTCGACTCTCCATGCATTGCGAGACTGCCCGACTGCAAGACACACCTGGGAACAGTTGCTTCCATTCGCTTGTTGGGCTGACTTCTTTTCGATGGACTTTCGGCGGTGGTTTGTCGATAATTTGAGTGGCGCATTAAGCCGGGTTTCTGAGAATTGGGTCTCAGTTTTTGGGCTGACGGCGTGGCGATGTTGGCGCAACCTTACGCTCTTTCAAGGATATGATGTTTCTTTATCTCGTCGCCTTCGGGAGGTTTCTTCCTTTGTTAGCATGGCGATTGCACAATAACGAGTGGCTGGAAACTGGGTGTGAGTGGCGTACGGGAGTTACGGTGGATTTCGTGGTCATGCCCACCGGAGGGGGTCCTCAAGGTCAATGCGGATGGGAGTATTGATCCTTTTTCGGGCATGGCTAGCGCGGGAGGGGTTATCCAGGATCACCATGGTAATTGGGTGCACGGGTTTTTGATGAATATAGGGTTTTGTTCCATTATTGGAGCCGAACTTTGGGGGCTGTTTCGGCTGGCCTAGGATATTGGGGCGCGCAAGGTGCAAGTTGAAGTGGATATTCGGAGTATAGTTGATATGGTGCAACTTGGCCTTCATTCCAGGGTCCATAGGGGTCTTTTGAATAGCATTTCGGAGCTCTTGGGTTGGCATTGGGTGGTGGAACTTAGTCATGGTTATCGGGAATCGAATTTTGTGGCAAATTACTTGGCATCGTTGACGGCCAAAGGATCGGGCGGTGTTCATATGTTGGCGAGCCCCCCATCGGGGGTCGGTATATGGCTACATCATGATAGGGTCGGGGTGTCGTATCCTCGTTCGGTTTCTACTTAGGCTAGAGTAGCCTTCTTCTTTGCACCAAAAAAAAAAGAGAAATTTATGCCGCACACCATCAAGATCAATTTTAATTGTACATATACGAATTATATTTTTTATTTGCAATTATGCTAAAACCATAATTTTTATTTGGAATTATACCACATTCTTTATCCAACCCCTATCTACCCCTTTTTCTTTCCGTCAATTCTTATCTTCTTCTTACTTATCTCTTCTTCTTCTTCTTCTTCTTCTTCTTCTTCTTCTTCTTCTTCTTCTTCTTCTTCTTCTTCTTCTTCTTCTTCTTCTTCTTCTTCTTCTTCTTCCTCTCATCGATTTGCAGACACCTATAACTTCTCAAATCCAAAATCAAACACACTCAAAATCAAACAGAGAAACACACTCTGTAAGTCATCGTCATTCCCAATTTTTTCCACCTTCATCAACACGCTTTTTAATCAAATCACAAATCACATATATAACACATCAATACTTGATTTCTGATCAACCCTTTTTTTTTTTAATTTTTCTTCTTTCTGACGATGAAGCTTCCCTACAGTTTTCCGGCGATGAATCTTCTCTACAAGATTCGTGCCGAATACGAGAATCGTGCAGGAATTGTAGTCGATCCACGTCACGAACGGCCACTGCCTTATGTGTGAATTGAAATTTCGGATCCCTGCTCGCGAATGTTTAAGGCGGCGTGAGGAGATGAAGGGCAACCGTGACCTAGGGCGTCGATCTCCCTACTCGCGATTTTCATCTCCACCAGACAGTATATATGCCGTATATATGTAGTATATTTATACCTTTTTTGTTGTTTGTGTAGTTGCATGTATATATACTGTATATTTTCTATATATATATTGTTTATATTTTTTTTCATATACACACTATTAGAGTGTGTATAGTATGGTTTTTTCGTATGAAAGATTTGAATTGAAAATTATAAGGATCGACATATTGTATATTTGTCGTATATATACTGTTTATATTATGTATATTTTTTGTATATGTTGTGTTCTCCACCATCTCGTTGATCAGAAAATGGATGACGCTGCTTGTGATTGACGCTACTCGTGATGGACGACGTTGCTTGTGATTGTGTAGTTCAGATTTTGTTTTTTTTTTTTTATTAATGAAAGAATACTGTCAGTTACGTGAATCTTATGATGGAACTGTTTATTTTTTGTTTGACAGTAGTTATCTAAATAATTTGTTAAACTAGGCATATTTGTAAATAAATTTTTATTTTTGTATTTATGCAATTCTTTTAAATTCCTGACCGTATAAATACAAATTGCCAAAAAAAAAATATCCACTATAAGTTATGGTTACCTCTAAAAGGCCCAAAAGATATCGGGCCTCAAAGACATGGTCCAATTGTCTCGGGCCAGAGGAACCCAAGTTTTTAGGGCGGTCTAAGCCGCAATAATTCAATAATAAATAAATAATAAATAAATATGTAATACATTTTGCAGGGAAATAAAAAACAAAAAAAAAAAGGACAGAAAAATCAGAAAAAGAAAAGTACAACTCTCCTTCAGTCATCTGGGCTAACCCAAGTTCAGAATCAAAACCCTAGCCTCACTCGCCGCCGCGACACAGCTGCCGATCAACTCATCTTTGAGATTCCGATTTTCAATCTCCGATTTCCCGGTAACCTTTTTTCTTTTGAAACTCGAAACTTGGATCTTCGTGTGTGTGTGTGTGTATGGATTTTGAAGCAGCTATAGTCTGAGAAGTAGTCCATTTCGAAATCGTAAACGGACTTTTGCCTGCAAACTTTCCGATTGAAGTATTATGGTTACACCGAAATTTGTTAGTCCGTAACTCTTTTACAATATTACAAGCGAATGCTGTAATTGGGTTTGTCACTAAGCTTAATCCTTCGATTTGACTGATAGTAGTTTTGGGTTCTCTTTTATTTTTGATTATTTTGAGTTTAAGTGTTTATAGATTGATAAACTTCGTTTATATGGTTTTTATTAATTTTATTTTTACGCCCAAGGCGAGTTTTTTTTCAGTAACATTGACTACTTTCTTTGAGCACAGCTTATATCCGTACCGCTCATTCGTTTGTTTGCTACCTCGCGAGTATTTCTACTTTCTAGAATTTATTTGTGTTAAGATGGAGTTTATATTATGATTTTGTTCTGAGTAGTTGAATCTAATGCCAGTTCCTAGAAAGATGGATTGTGTACGATAACTGGATTATCATTATGTCGTTTTAATTTACTACTTCATAATCTTCAACTTGATGTATCATTATGATTGCATGTCGAATTGTTTAGGAAGGTTTGGTATTATATGACTCACATCACGGATTACTTTACCATGATTGGCTGGGTACATTACGCAATATTAATTTCGTAAGAACATGATAAAGCTTTTAAAGAACTTGTATATTTCTAATTAGGCAGCTGTGCTACTTATATATATATTTATTATTTAGCTTGCTCTAATTTGGCCTGGTAGAGCTGGTCTGGGTTTATGGAAACTTGACTCAGCCTGATTTTATGCCTTGGCCTGATAGATAGGCCTTGGGCCGGGTAATTCATGTTCACAGTTTTCCTTGTGCATCTGAGTCTACCTTATGTTAATCTCTGCACCGTTTACTTGCATTTCAGCTGATAAATAGGATTTTTTTGGTTTTCAGTTTTTCAACTGCATTTTGCAATTTATTATTGAGTGAACCATCAACACCGGCGAAAATGTCTAAGAAAGGCTTGATGGAGCAGGACTTGAGCAAACTGGATGTAGCAAAGCTACATCCACTTTCTCCTGAGGTTATTTCTCGCCAGGCTACGATAAACATTGGTAAACTAGCTTATCACTTTGAACTGCCTCGTCCAATGTCATTACTTCATTGTTCACATGTTAACTGCACAGTATACGGACCTGTGTTTTGAACTCAATGCTGATTCTTATTCTCCTTCAGGTACCATTGGTCATGTGGCTCATGGCAAATCAACAGTTGTGAAAGCCATATCTGGTGTCCAGGTATTAAACTCATTAGGATACTGTGATTTTCTTGTCTTACGTTTTTTTCTGCTCCTAAGCTTCTCGTTCTTATTCTGTTCAATATGAGATTGCATCTTCTTTTTTATGTATATTGATGGGCACATATATTTTATACTGGGTTGATGGCTGGAGAAAAGATTCAGTGGGGTACTATTAGTTCTTATGATCTGGATTGCTTTTACAGACTGTTCGTTTTAAAAATGAACTCGAACGGAACATTACAATTAAGCTTGGATATGCCAATGCAAAGATATACAAGTGCGAAGATGATCGATGCCCTCGACCGATGTGCTACAAGTAAGATACAATACTCATGTTGTGGTTATTGAAGTGCTTTGTACGTGCTTCTAATTTCATAATTCTATTTGTCCTAGGGCATATGGAAGTGGAAAAGAAGATAGTCCAATGTGTGATGTTCCTGGATTTGAGAACTGCAAGATGAAATTGCTTCGACATGTGTCCTTCGTTGATTGCCCGGTACAAAAACATTTTTTTTCCTTGAGTTTCTATTGGTTTGCTTTTTCCTTAGCATATTTCGTATGATTTTCCACTCAAAATCTTCATTTGTTTTCTTTATATCTATGTTTATGCATGCCTAAATTTTCTAATTCTCTATTTTTTCTGTCATACAGGGCCATGATATCCTCATGGCTACTATGCTGAATGGGGCAGCAATTATGGATGGTGCTTTGCTCCTTATTGCTGCCAATGAAACTTGTCCTCAGCCTCAAACATCAGAACATTTGGCTGCTATTGAGATTATGCGTCTAAATCATATCATCATACTTCAAAATAAGGTTGACCTTGTTCAGGAAAATGTTGCCATCAACCAGCACGAAGCCATTCAGAAATTCATTCAGGTTGGTCTGTGCGTCATTTTAAACCTGTATTGTTTTAATAGTATATTGCAAGATATTCTTCTGATGCCTAATTCTAATGAATAAATATATTAACCATGTGATCGTGCATATTTCCAAATATTCACTTGAAGTTTTTGTGTACTGTTTACAAGTACAGCCCTCAAGATGTGCATAATTTAGTTGTGATGTAGAGTAATCTCAAGATGTGCATAATTTAGTTGTGATGTAGAGTAATTTTCTTACTTGTTTTTTATTTATTAAAAAATGAGAATTAAGGGAAAGTTCATGGGGTAGCATCTTGTAATTATCCTTGTATTTTATTTGTTTAACTATCTAGTATTGTTTTCTTCAAAATTGTCCCACAGGGAACTGTCGCTGATGGTGCACCGGTGGTACCTATTTCAGCCCAACTTAAGTATAATATTGATGTTGTGGCCGAGTATATCGTGAAGAAAATCCCCATTCCGGAGAGGAACTTCATTTCACCACCAAATATGATTGTCATCAGGTCATTTGATGTCAATAAGCCTGGGTCTGAAGTTGATGAAATCAAAGGAGGTGTTGCTGGTGGAAGTATTCTCAAGGTCGGTCTGTCTTTTATGTGACCATTCATTATTTTTCCTGTCCGGCATCGACGATTCACTTGTTTCTTTTTTTTTCTTTCGGTTTTTCATTTATGGATTCTTTATCATGATCTCTACTCAACAAGTAAAAAAGGGGTTTTGCACGCTATATTGTTGTAGGGTGTGTTGAAAGTGAATCAGCGTATTGAGGTCCGTCCAGGTATCGTAGTTAAGGACGAGAATGATAACATCAGGTGCACTCCTATATACTCTCGGATAGTCTCCTTGTATGCCGAACAAAACGAGCTGCAATATGCTGTGCCGGGAGGCCTCATTGGAGTTGGGACCACGATGGACCCTACCCTCACGCGTGCAGATAGGCTGGTCGGCCAGGTTCTTGGAGAAGTTGGTTCTCTCCCTCAAGTGTATGTTGTACTCGAGGTACAAATTATTGCTGCAGACTTGTACTAGAAGAAGCTTGAAATTTGTTGGTGATATCTAAAGCACCCATGCATGTAAATTGCAGGTGAACTTCTTTTTGCTGAGGAGGCTGCTGGGGGTGAGAGCAAAGGATGCAGAGAAGCAGGGGAAGGTGGCAAAGCTGGCCAAGGGGGAGATCCTAATGCTCAACATAGGGTCAATGTCAACTGGGGCCCGTGTAGTGGGCCTCAAAAACGTGTTTGCCAAGCTGCAGTTGACGTCCCCAGTGTGCACTAGTGAGGGTGAGAAGGTTGCTCTCAGCCGCAGGATCGATAGGCATTGGCGCCTCATCGGGTGGGGTGAGATTAGGGCTGGTGTTACACTTGACGTCCCACCGTGTCCCATCTAAATAAAGTAGACCATCCTTTTTCCATAGTAACGCAACAGACGGGAAGTTTCTAGGTGAATTTTGAGATGTGGAAAGGGAGAGAACTATTGGGTACGATTTTTGTTCGGTGGAGGAGAAAACAAAAAAGAAAAGACTTGTTTTACTTGATTGAGATATTCTGGGTACTCTGTGTATTTTTTTTTTTTTTTTTT
>CACSLK010015970.1:2854595-2871851 GCA_902706635.1 Striga hermonthica
TGTACCATCAAATTTAGGAAAATCTACCTTGGGTAAAGGGCTGAGAAAGTTATTTGGTGCAGGATTTTCCAACTGCAGAGGTATCCTGTTCATCTGAGGTTGTTTAAATGGTGGCCTCCCACCAGTAGATTGCTGCAAAGGGGGGGTTCCCAAGATAGATTCCTCTCCTCGGCCTTCTTTACTTTTGCTCAAGTTCAGTAGCTGAAGTTGTATGGCTGCAAGCGCATTAGATACATGATCATATTTGATGTCTAAGTTGCCCAGTTGTTGTTGTAACTCATTGTTGATGCTCGAGATCTTTTCCTGCAATTCAGATCCCATTCCCATCATTTGTTCATGCAATTTAACCTCCACTGCTTCTCTTTTCATGGATTCGGTGTGTATGAATTGATCTAATCTTTTCTGATTTTCCTGCAGATCCTTCAATCGTGTGTTTTCGGCCATTCTCCAAGGATCGAGAGCTCTGAGTACCAATTGTAGTGGGCTGATATATTTTTGTATTTTCTTATAATATTTCACTGTAATTTTAGCTTGGGATTGAGTAGATTGGAGAAGAAGAAACAGATGAGAGAAAACGTGTAGAGAGAGAAGGAGAGAGGAGAGAGAAATTAGTTAGGGAAAATGACATTTTTCATGCCTTTACTTTCATTCCTTCAAACTACAAATAGAGATAATAAGTTGGGCTAACAAATTAACCCTAACCGGCCCAACTTAACATGCTTACAATAGTTCCATACAACTAAGTAAATAAAGCCCAAAACATAGCCCAAATAACAATATTAAACTCTAACAAGTAAATTCCCCAATTCAGGAACACTCAAAACCCAAACCCTAAAGACACAGCCTTTTCCTTTTTCTCCTCGACCGTCGGCGACTTCTGATCATCTTCTTCGCCGTTCATCACAGAATAATTCAAGCGACCATCAAGCTGAATTGAGGACTACACACATAAGTGCATCCTAATATTAGCGACATTAACTCACCCACAACACAACAAACAATGCATTCTCACAATGAGATAATCAAACTTACAAAAAGAAGAGGCATAGCTAAAGTGCGGGTCTAGCCCACATTGTAAAAAAAAATGTTATGGGAAAAAAAATGATCGTTTTTATTAATTTTTTTGAAAATAATTCTAGTCCTTTTTTATTAGATTTGATTTGATATGATATTTTAAAGTTTAATATGGTATTTAATTGAATGTTGTTTCTTAAAGAATTAACATATTAAATTTTCGTGTGATTGATAACTTGTAGTGCTCTTAAAAGTTTGATATATTAGACAAAACATTTTATACATTATAATTTATATATATATATATATATATATATATATCAAATTATGGAGAAATATTTTTATAAACAGTTTTGACAAAAAAGCGCATGTGAAAATATTCAAATTAGTTACTTTTAAACTTTTAGTCCAAATATACCTCGAGTGAATCGTAATATTAACGTTAAGCCGAAAGAAACTTTAAAGACCTCATTGTAGAGTCGTACGAAAATATGAAAACTCATAAGAATTTCTATGAATGTGTGTTTTTGTATTTATACTTTGTTATAAAGTAATATTTTTTTTTAAGAAACAAGTAGACCCCTACTTATATTATGAGCTAGATCCGCCCCTGCAAAGAGAAGAATCAAACAACACACCAACAACACTCCAACAACACAAAAACAAAATACAAACATGCAATACTAAAATAAACCTTTCTCCCAACCGGTAACAATCTACGAAGGCACGAACACAACACCCAGAGACGACCGCCCACACGAATAGGAACCTAACCCGAATACAGCTCTAGCGACATAATGATTTCTAACTTCTAACATATAATAATAAATTCTAATTCATAAAATAATCAATTTTAATCTATATTATTAATTTCATAAATAAAATTAACTAACTCAAAAAAAATTAATTGGCTGAAACACCGTCTGCCGGTCGGCAATTGCAGTCGCGTCTGATCTGGCCGGCAGAATATGTAGGGCTAAGTAAGGTCATGGCCGGCCGCAGATAACGGCGACCAATGTCCACAACCTACATAGTCGGCCGGCCGCGACCGAACGCAGCCGCAAACGCTGGTCGGCCGACAAAAAATCGCACCTTATCGGACGACATTATCGCCTAGTAAAAAAGATTTTGTCCACAACCTACATAGTCGGCCGGCCGCGATCGAGCGCAGCCGCAAACGCTGGTCGGCCGATAAAAAATCGCACCTTGTCAAACGACATTATCGCCCAGTAAAGAAGATTTTACAATTTCCGAAATTTTTTGAAAAATGACTAAAAATGATCCAAGGGGGCGATACGTAGTAATACGGGGTTAGTGAATATTAACACCCTAAATATACCCTTTTTTTGGTGATTTATTTAGTTTATATTGAGAGTTTTCGTGGACATGTTTCTATTTATACAAGTGGAAATTTGGCCTAGCAAGGTCTTAAAGATGATGGCCTAGAATTTTGGCCCTATGCAAGTGCAATGGACTTATCTTGTGATAAGTAGGCATTGGATCCTCAGCTTACATGTTCACTCAACGTTCTAACAAGCAACCTGCAAGCTTATTGCAACAATTTGTCAGAAAACCTTTAAAAATTTGAAGCATATAACCTTTTAAAGAACACAAGGATTTTCACATTAACCGCAGTCCCATGCTTTGAGGATAAAATAAAGATAGATCTATAGCACAAATGGCCAATTCATTCAAAATATTATACTCAAAACTATACATAGTTTACAATGAGGTGTTGATGTTGATCACCCTCTTCCAAGTTACCACCATTTACAGCCTTTGATGGGCTCGGTTTTCTGTACGAAGCGTATAGCACAAGTTGGGCTACTCCAAGTGCGAACCCTATTCCATTTGGTATCTGTGGGTAAAGAACAACAACAACAACATGTATTTCATGTTAAGTTTCGTTAGAATCATAAATCTTACAACTTTGTTACAAATATGAAATTTTCAACGGATTTATTAATTGCATCCCCATTGAAAAATCTCAACTCAGGCTCGTGTAAGTTCGATATTGCTCAGCTTGGCTTGGTTCATCAGACCGTTTATAAAGAAGTATACCAACTTTAAAGTTGGATTAGCTATTCGAGCTTTACTAACTTTGGCTCGACTTATTCAATAAACAAGTTTTTTTTTTTATTCAATAAACAAGTTAGATTAGCTATTCGAGCTTTACAAACTTAAGTGTGTGAATGAATCGAGCAAGAACATTCGCGATTCTCATGAGGTTGTGAACTTAGTCGCATGTACTTACCAAAATGAAAGTATCGTGAAGTAATATCCCGTAAATGCTCCATATGGTAGCAACAAGGAAATAGAAAAACGTGAGGAAGAACGGCATGAACTCCACACTCTTGGTCATCACCACTGTTCTCTACCAAAAAAAAAAAAATAGTGAGAAAATGAAAATTAAGGAAGAAGTTTGAATATTTTTCTTTTTAAGCTTTAATTAAAGATAATGAGAAATTAACAGACAAGTTTCTCCATACCATAGCAGACAAAGGAGAGGCAAAAGAAATTACAGTAACGCAAACACAGAGTGTGCCAGCGGTACTGATTCGAGCATCCTTATTCATGGTCAACTTAGTCACCAAAATTACACTCGCATAAAAACCGACATTCATTACCACAAAGGTAGCCACAGTCCTCACCTGAAAACACATAATTATGTTTTTTTTCAATCATATTTTTAATAAATTGCATACTTTTACACGAAAATGTCGTACTTTAAGAACATAAATAAAAGTACGAAATTTTCAAGAAGTATGACAAATCAACTTGTTTAAACGTTAGGCTACTTCACACTAGAGTCTGTGATCGAGAAAACTACTTCCCGACGTAATTTTATCAGTTCCACTTTCACATTAACTGCAAATTCCGAAATTGTAAACAACCACACTCCTCAAATTCATTATTGATTCATACTCGAGTCATCAATGTTCCATATTCTTTCACGATAAGTTAAAGATAACAAAAATCAACCGGATAATAATAATAATAATAAAAACATACCTTCATTCTAGGAGGAGCATATGTTACAAATATGGTGAGATAAATAATCATCATGACGGCCCCAAATCCATTGATGGTCACAAGAAGCACAACTGGTTTCATGATTCCATAGTAAATCCATAGAGATGCATTCAAGAGCAGCACTGTGTATGGAATGCTTTCAAAGTCCTCGGTCGATCGATTTTTCAGTATCCTCCAGAAAGTATCTCTAACACATACAACGATAACAATTACCAACTTTTTTTTTTTTTTTGGAATTGATAAATACAGCACACCTATTGAGAAATGCTACAGTCCCGTTACAAAACCAATCTGTGGGGGTTTATAACCCGTTAGATCAACTATCCCCGACGATCACATGAAAATCTAACGGTTACAAACCCCACCAGAATGGTTCCGTAACAGGACTGCAGCATCTCCGCACACCTACTTACGTAATTGGGTGCGATTACACAAAATATTCCCCATATTAGTCATTAAACAATATAATTATTTCAAATTGATAATACTTCCCAAATTTTCCCTCAAGAAATGAGCAGAAAAAAACACTCCCCATGTCTAAGTGCCCCATGTTTGTAACATATGGAAACAAACCTGCGAATTTAACATAAATTAAGAACAAATGATAGGTAATTTACTCACGCCGGTGAGAGGAATAGCAGAGATGCAACGATGTTGCCTGCATCAAAGGAACAACAAAAGTTAAGAAAATGAAAATGAAGAATATGAGATCGGAATAAATAAGGATTAGAGAAAGACAAGGTTGAAAAAAAAAAATGTGAGAATTAAACCTAGGACTCCAAAAACCACGCTGACATCCATTGTTGAGAGAAGCAGAGAGGATGAGCTGAGAAGAAGAGACAGAGAAATGTGAGTGGGTGGGAAGATTAATGGACACCCAATCAGGACAACACTTGATGAATATTTATATAGTTTTTTTTTTTTAAAAAACAATTAATATAATATAAATTATATTTATATAGTTAACTTCTTGTTTATTATTCTAATTTTACTAAAATAAAGTCAACTTTACCGTCAAAACAACGTAGTCACGCCTAGACGTCACCTACGTGCCATTCTTTTTTTTTTTTTTGAATTTTATTCAAATTTTTCTAATTTTTTTGGGAAAGCTGCAATTTTTTGATGAGACCATATGGGTACATTTGGCTTATATATATATAGACTACATCTGACGCAAAAAACAAACTCTTTTCCCTCAATTTTCACAACTAACGGTTACAATTAACCGGCTTTTTGACGGACAATTAATGGCGGCGTACTAACGTTGCTAATGGAATAAAAGTTTAGGTATTAGTTTCACAAATGTTTAAAAATAAGTACTGATTTCGAAATGAACTTTAATTTGGGTACCAAAAATGCAATTTATCCTATATATATAATTACATTTTACGGTATTCAATTTGATATCCATATTGTATATATAAAATAGTAAATAATTAAACTGCCTAATTAAAAAAAACTATCTATGAATTCTTATTACAAAATAATAAAATTAAAATTTTTGAGTTAAAATAAGTGTACATATTGAACTTAGTATAATACAATATTGATTAAAAATATTAAATAACATAAGTTATAAAAATAATTATAACCTAATTGAGTATTAGGATGCAAATGTCATTTTGAATAAAAAAACATAATCCATTATTTATATACATTAAAAAAACAATTCAAAAAATTAATTCTTATTGTTTATTCATCAATATATTAATTAAGACTATAATCTATATATAAAACTATTGTATTACAATAATAACAAAGTTAATTACCCCATCTATCCACAAAATATATATATATATATATATATATATATATATTAACTCTACCAAGCCCTAATGTCTGAAGCAATTCTCCCGACTCCCCCTCACTCCTCCCTTTCCGATGACCGGACTACCTTTGATCCTGGCGACAACTCCCGATCACAGAGGAACTCTGAAGAATACCCACCATTGGATCGATCCACGCTCCAAGCCACGAAGAGAACTAAAACCCTAAAACGGGCTGGAGAACCTATGGAAAATCTGAATCAGACGGCTTCCCCGAGTCGTCAACCACCGCCCCTTGGCATCCCGAATCAAGCTCCTCCCAGGATGACCTTCCATGATATGGTAAACAAAAATCGACCTCATGTCGTAGTAAACTATGATGAGGAAGAAGTGGAAAAGGATGGCGAGGAGGATGTTGTGGTGGATTTTTCTAGCCTTATGCCGGCAGTTAAGATCACGCAGCGATTCTTTGATCAGATAGACAATGAATGGAGGAATGTGGTGGTTGTTAAACCGTTTGATGATTCCCTAACCATGGCATCCTTGTACAATCGTCTTACCAAGATGTGGCCGAGTATGGTGGGGTGTACCATGATGGACCTTGAGAACGGGTTCTACCTGATTCATTTCAATACAATTGATGATGCGGTCCAAGTTACAACTGGAGGCCCCTATGAAGTGGGCAGCAGTTACATGCACGTCCAACCCTAGTCTCTTAATTTTGATGCAATGAATGCGGATCTCACTTCGAAAGTGGCCTGGATTCTCCTACCAGGGATGCCGGCACATCTTTATCTCAGAAAGTCTTTCGGAAGATTGGCCAAATTGTAGGTAAGGTGGTCAAAATTGACCAGCAAACCGCATCCTTTACACGAGGAAAATATGCTCGTTTGGCCGTACTGGTTGATCTCACCAAACCTTTGTGTGTCCAGTTCACTCTTAATGGACGGACTCAACGGGTGATTTACGAAAGCTTGCCAACAATTTGTTTCCAATGTGGACGGATAGGTCATTCGATCCATGGGTGTTTGTACACCCCTAGTCCCAAATCAGCGGAAAGCCACCCGGAGGGTCAATCTGGAAGTACAGAGAAAGACACCGGGTGTACGAGTGGGGCTGGTCAGAAGACCCCTATAAAAGAAGAGCCAATTTATGGTCCGTGGATCCAAGTGCCACAAAGGGCACGCCGGTCGTACCCTAGACAAGATTGGGGAAAACAACACAATGAGCATGCCTCGAACAATGCGATGACCCATGGCGCCGGTTCTAGATTTAACATTTTTTGCCATGATCAGTTGGATGAAAGTAACACTGACTTCGTATTTGGGGGCCCTCCGGTGGTACAGCACATGAATAATGTTGGTGATCGTGGCGAGAAGGATTGGCGAACAGTGTCGGGCCGCCGAAGGAACACGGGCAAGTCAATAGTGGGAAACTCGAATTCGGGGGCTGGGACGGCGAGGAACACGGGCAAGTCAATAGTGGGAAACTCGAGTTCAGGGGCTGGTCCAGTGAGGAGAACCGCAACAGGTAAGGAGGGAAATCCAATCCAATCACGAAACTACAAGCCCTCGAGTGTCCCCGAACCGACTCAGTTGGTAGGATCTAACCAGAGCATATACGAGCCGGGTGCATGGAATGTCTCCATAGGAGCTGGGTTGGACACAACAAAACATCGGGCCGTTCAGCTAGTCGATAAACCAACACATCCTTCTGAGGGGGAAGCCATCATGCAAGATGGCGAGCAAAATATTATGAGGCAGGAACCATGGCCAGAGGAAGGCCCCCCACAAGGCAGCGCGACTGGGGACGATGATGATCATATGGGCGTGGATGGGGGTCTAGACACTAGTGTCCCTCCTCTCGAGTGCTAACTCCTGATCCCTTACTGCTCCCTTTGTTTGTTCCCCATGAATATAATTACTTGGAACGTTCAAGGGGCGGGCTCGCCTGACTTTCGGGGAGTTTTTACCACCCTTCGACAACAGTACAAGCCTGATATTGTTGCATTGTTTGAACCACGGATTGGAGGGAGAAAAGCAGATGCGTTCGTTCGAAGTAGTCGGCTTGGCAACTCCTTCCGTGTGGAGGCTAACGGATTCTCAGGAGGTATATGGCTTCTTTAGACCGACGAGGTCAGACTCGACGTTCTGCTCTTTTCCCGCCAATTCATTCACGTCAAGGCTCGTAAGGCAGATGAGGAGGGTCTGGTCACTTTCGTTTATGCTAGCCCGCAAGCGGCAGGGCGGAGTACGTTGTGGGCGGATCTGGATCGCCTAGCGGAGGGCATCTCGGACCCCTGGATTATTGGGGGGGACTTTAATTGTCTTCTTCGTCGTTCTGAAAAAATCGGAGGATCTGCGAACTTTTGTAATGTCAGTCAAGATTTCGCCGCGTGGATCTTTAATCATAGTCTCCAAGAGGTGGCCACCGATGGCCATTTATTCACTTGGGTGCGGGAGTCTCGTCAAGGCAGGCTAGCTGAGAAGCTGGATAGATTTGTGGCCAATATTCCTTGGTTAGAAAAATATGACAGTAGTCGGGTTCGCCTTTTACTAAGGATACTTTCTGACCATTCCCCTCTTAGCCTCACTTTCGGAAGTTATAGTCCACCGCCTAATGGGGTTAAACTGTTTCGTTTTTTAGCTGCTTGGCTTCTCCATCCCGGCTTCACGGACTTACTTCAAACTTCTTTGGGATCAACTACTAATTTTGAAGAAGCCGCGGACAAGTTTATCACGCAAGCCAAGAGGTGGAATACCACAGTCTTTGGGAATATTTTTCGTCGAAAAAAGTGTTTGTTGGCTCGTCTTCGAATAATCCAGCGATGTTGTCGCTACTACTGTACGAGTCGTCTGGTGAGGCTCGAAGCCCAAATTCGTACGGAACTAGCAGAGGTCATCCGACATGAGGATCTTCTTATGATTCAGAAGGCCACGAGAGATTGGACCTTTTTGGGGGACCGAAATACCTCTTACTATCACCGCCAGGTCAAACATCGCCGACGGAGAAGCCGGATCACCGAGTTGATTGATGAGAATGGCGATCGAGTTACTGACCAGGCCGACCTACAGCGCCTAGCTAAGGAGTATTTTGAGGGCATTTATACTGAGGGGACCACACATGTGCCTAGTCGGTCTCGGGATCCACCGTCACACGATTGTGGGATTTCTGAATTTCGTGCCATGTCAGACAACATCGCGACTGAGGAGATTGGGTGTGCGTTGAAGAGCATGGGCCCTCTTAAGGCTCCGGGCTTGGATGGATTAAATGCACTCTTTTATCAGAAAAATTGGGATATTGTCGGGCCGGCGGTTTGCGCATTTATTCGGCAGTTATGGGCTAGTGGTGTTGTTCCTTCCTGGGTGAACCGTACTTTACTTGTTCTGATCCCTAAAGTGAAGAATGTGACTACTATTAAACAGTTCTGCCCCATCAGCCTACTTAACGTGGTCTACAAGATTTTTACTAAAGTCTTAGTCAATCGTATGAAAAGCACCTTACCAGGACTAGTCCATCCGGCCCAGGCTAGTTTTGTTCCTGGCAGGCATATTACTGACAACATCATCGTGGCATAAGAGCTTATTCACTCTATGAGGGGAAAGAGAGGTCAGCGTGGCTTCATGGTGGTTAAGGTAGACCTGGAGAAGGCCTATGACTACCTACGGTGGTACTTTGTCGAGGAAACCCTTCGCTTAGCTGGTTATCCTGCAAAGTTCGTTGCCGCTGTAATGGCGTGTGTTCGCTCGACGTCGATGAATTTGTTGTGAAATGGTTGTATATGTGAAGAGTTTTCGCCTACACGAGGGGTGCGTCAAGGGGACCCCATATCACCTTATCTATTTGTCTTGTGTATGGATAGGCTGGCACAATTAATTTGCGCATCGGTGGAGGCGCACGAGTGGAGACCGATATCCGTCAGGAGAGGGGCGGTAAAGGTCCGGTTCTTAATGTTCGCCGACGATTTGTTGTTATTCACGGAGGCGTCTAATGACCAAGCCGTAGTCCTTTCACGGACTCTTCATCATTTTGGCTCTATTTCTGGCCTGAAAGTTAGTGCTCCAAAGACTAGAGTGTTTTTCTCTAATAATGTCCAGCACCAGGAGCAACGCCGCCTTGCCTCGGTCCTTAACTTCACACTGACGGATAATTTAGGTACGTACCTCGGGGTCCCGGTCCTCCACGGTCGTGTTACTCGGGCTACTTACAGTCATATTGTTGACCGAGTGGAGTCGAGACTTAATGGCTGGCGTATGAAATCTTTATCGCTAGCTGGAAGGGTGACTCTCACTCAATCAGTCTTGACCACCCTGCCTTACTATACGATGCAGACAACCCTTCTCCCAAACGTAACCACAGAAGGGCTGGAGAAGAGATCTAGAGCCTTTGTCTGGGGGGCACGTGTGACCGTAAGCGGGTCCATTTAGTCGCATGGAGGGATATCTGTAAACCACGAGACGAAGGGGGACTGGGCATAAAGGATCTTCGTCGGATGAATAAGGCATTACTTATGAAACTTGGATGGGGCTTGCTGACGAAACCCGATGCTCTTTGGGTCCGTGTGCTCAAGGCTAAATATGATTTGGATTTTTCAGGAGGATTGCAGACTGTTAAATGGAAGAACGGGTCGTCCTTATTTCGTGCCATCCGGTCGGTGTGGCCGCAGGTCCTCCTCGGCTTACGGTGGAAAATTGGGGATGGTGAGACGACGAGATTCTGGCTTGATCCATGGCTAGGGTCGGTGGGGCCACTTATTCAGCAGATCACTAATCCCTATCTGGTTCAGAACATTAATTCGATGGTGGTTGAATGTGTTGATGACCGAGGAAGATGGGCCTGGGATAAATTTCAGGGCGCGGTTCCTTCTTCGATAGTTCTTCGTATGGCGGAGATGCCCCCGCCGAAACCGGATGCAGGAACTGATCGGATTTTTTGGGGTCTCTCCGGGGACGGACGATTTACCACCCGATCAGCCTACCACGTGCTTTCTTATCCCGACCGGGAAACAGAACCCCAACTGTGGAGACTTATATGGCGGACCTCAGCCCCTCAGAGAGTGCGAACGTTTCTGTGGCTTACGGCGAAGCATCGCCTCTTGACTAACTCTGAACGCGTAAGACGCCATTTAGCCACCTCGGCAGACTGTGATGTTTGTGGACGGGCGGAAACGGTGCTTCATGTCTTACAAGACTGTCCAGTTGCGGCGGCACTTTGGAAGCACCTAGTCCCAGCGGCGCAAGTTCGTACCTTCTTTGAGCCCGAATTTATGTTGTGGCTCCGCCGCCATCTAATGCTGCCGCGCCTGGGAGGTATGGAGAATTGGAACAGCCTATTTGCAATGGTAGTGTGGAGGCTGTGGAAATGGCGAAATGAACGAATTTTCTCTAAGGTGACCACCTGCGTTGACGATATGTACCGGACGGTGATGGGGACGTGGAGGCCTATCCGAGGGCTGCTGAGGCTTATCGACGAGTCGGAGCCTCCGAATTTAAGGTGGGCATGATTCCGTGGGCTGCCCCGGCAACAAATTGGGTGAAATTGAATACGGACGGCGCTTCAAATAAATATACGGGTTGGGGTCGTGCTGGAGGACTGATACGCGATGATGGGGGTAACTGGCTTGGTGGATTTGTGCTAAATATTGGGCCAGCAACGACTAGGGATGCCGAGCTTTGGGGCCTTTTTCATGGACTGGCGTTGGCCTGGGACCTAGGGTACCGGCAGGTGGAGGCTGAGGTTGATGATCAAGGAGTGACGAGAGTGGTGTGCGAATCGGTTGAAGGACATGGGTCTCCTGCTGAGGCATTAGTTCGGGCTATACTTGATCTTCTCAAGAGGGATTGGTCAGTTAGACTTACTCACATTCACCGGGAGGCTAACTTCGCAGCAGATCACATGGCGCGTGTGGCGGATTCATATCAGACCGGGATTCAGAGGTTGTCCTCTCCGCCGCTAGGTTTGAGCATTTGGCTTTAACATGATAATGTAGGGGTCTCGTACCCGCGACAAGTGTTACGATAAGACTACGGTCTCTTTTATTGCACCAAAAAAAAAAAAAAAAAATTATTACCCCATCTATCCGTGCATTTATCGTTATTATTTTTTAAAAAATGATTCATCGTTCTCTATTTGATTTAGAGATATATTTATACATTTTCCTCTATTTGTTTTAAAGATCTATTAGTACGTAGCCGGATTACACAGATAAATAATATTAAATTAATGATAAGAATAAAAAATATTAATTTATAATTATAGATTAAAGATATGAATAAATAATATTAAATCAAATCTATTAATATATAATAAGGATTAACATAATTCACTTTTAGAAACACTTTCCCGCCAATTTCATTAATTATTGCCAAAAAATAGTAAATTAACAAAATCTCTATTTATTAACATATCTTTTTTATCCAATTTTTTTTAGGAATACAATCAAAATATGGAATCAAATCAAAATAAATCAAAGAAATACACTTACCATACTTAATACACTTAATTTAAGAAATACACTTACCATACGTATTTTTAAAATTTTTAAAATACTATATAAAACATTTAATTAATAATCTATACTTATATAATAAGGTATTCTATTTACCAAATTTAGTAGGTTAAAAAGTCAACTTAATTAATGCATTGCTATTTATATCTAGAATTTTATTTAATTATTTTATTTATTTGTCTTATATTCCATAAAATCGGTTTAAGAAAAAAAATCCATAACATCCGATAAGTAAAAAAAAAGTACGTAAAATCTTTACTAAAATAAAAAAGACTTTATTTATTTGTCTTATTCCATAATAACATCGATTTAGTCAAAACAAATCCCATAAAATCGGTGAAGTAAAAAATTGTACGTAAAGTCTATCTATACTAAAAAAAGGCAGATTCAAAATTCATTACGTAAATTCTGTTTAAAGCATTTTATTTAATATTTATTTTAATGAAATATTGGATAGAATTTTTGGATATGAGTCAATTTTGAAATCACGTTGTTTTGCATGAGAGGATTATCCGCATTCTATATCTGTCTAAAGCATATTATTTAATATTTAATCGTTTTATCCATGACATCAGTTTTGTCAAAAAATTTGAACAAACAAAAAAAGGCACGGGATTAGTTACCTTCAACTTATGAAAAATTTATGGGTGGACGTGAATATTGTTGTTTCAAGTTCCTTAAATAATACTATAACTATGATGTTGAAATATAATTTGTTTTATGGGTGACGTAAATATGTTGTTTAAAGTTCCCTAAAATAATTTTTTAAAAACTATGTTGTTTAAAGTTTCTTAAATATTAATATATTTAAAATATACTCATACTGTAATATATTAAAGTCAAAAAAATGTTGGAAAGCTTTTGAATTGTCTAATTTCGAATTATCTAAATTAATTAATTTAAATATTTAATTCTATTAAATCTTCAATCTATGGAGTATTTTTACTAATCCCGTGAGCATGTTGTTTTGTTATTGTAATCATTTTATACACTATTTTACTAATAAATTATTTAATATCTATGTACAAGGAGGTCTTTAATAATATATGATTGTTTATTTTTCGAATACTATTTTATTGTGTAATTTTCCCGCGTATTATAAAACTTTTATTGAATATTGCATCTTATAATATAATATTTCTCAAATATATATATTCCGTGTCTCGCAGAGCTCCCATACTATATATATCCCGTACATTTTTTTTATTCATTTATATAATTATAAGGCTGGATAAATAATCTTAAAATTGTGCACCTCGTGCATCGCACGAGCTCTGTACTAGTTATAATTAAGTAGTTAACATGCAATATAATTTAATTTTTACGAGTTTATTGAAAATAATATTCAATTATCTTGTATCTATCTATATATACATAAAGAGGTTGTTGGAAAATTTATTTTTAGAAACTTTGACAAAATAAATAAATAAGTTAGACTTTCTATGTTTAGACTATTTAAAACAATGGATAAGAAACATAATAAAACCTAAAGATAAGGCTTTTCAAATTTTCAAAGATTAAGGTAAGAGCCATAATAATCGAACTTCAAAACAAATTAATTAAAAAATTGATATTTGAGTTAATCCAACAATTGATAGAAATTGTAACAGAAAATTAAATATTTTAGGAGCACATTAGGATTGCATTTATGAAAATTCCACATCAATCTATCATAAAGTTTCCACATTAATTAAACTTCTAAACAAATAAACCAATAATTTATAATACAATTCATGTACACTTATATTATCATAATTTAAACAAGACGTGTACATTACCTCGGTTATCATAATTGAAGCAAGTTTAAACAACATAATTAGTATAAGAGTCCTTAATAATTGACATTAAATAATATAGTAATATAGTTTATCATGCTATAGTACTAACAAAAATTGAGTTAATGAGGAAACACGTGTAATGGGCAAGTTAAAACACGTTATAAAATCTAAACAACTCAATTAATTGATTAATTATCTAAATCATTTTAACTTATCTTATCATCAAATCACAATTATTCAAAAAACATAAAATGACGTTTAATTATGACACATGTGTACTAATTGGTCATCTTTCTACACGGATAAAAAATCTTAACGACTTAACTAATTAATTTTTTTTCAAATCATTTGGACTTATCTTATAATCAAAACACAATTTGTTCAAATTCTTATTTTAAATTAATCTAAACATAAACGTACGAATCACAATATATGTGATCGATTTGTTTAGAAACATTCATTTTCTGCAGGTAAAAATAAATAAATAAATAAAGAGACGACCGACACGACATAGAGAATTGGTCGGGGAAGGAGAGGAAAAAATGAAATGAAAACCCTGAAAATCCGGACTTATGGCCTAATGTTTGTTTAATTAGTGTCGATGTTATGGAACATGTCCAATACTTGATATATTTTATGGAAAATGCTACAAATATATAATAAATGTACATATAGGTGTACATAATACTCATATGGAATGGGGCCCACTTGATTTTTTATTTTTGGTGTGTCTCACTCAATATGAGTGCTATTCACGCCGTATGTACAATATTATGTACCTATAGCATTTCTTTTTTTTTTTTTATATCCAACTAAACAAATGTTATTGTAGTTGTTTATTATTATTATTATTATTATTATTATTATTATTATTATTATTATTATTATTATTATTATTATTATTATTAGCAGCCATGTCTTTTCAATTTTATTATGGTTGTATACAAATTACTTTCAAAAAAGCACATAAATTATAATTTCCCCGTGAATCGCACGGGGATTACTAGTCTATATATATCTAAAAAGGTTGATGTAAAATTCTTTTTGGAAAACAAAAATAATTGAGTCAAAACTTTGACTTTCTAAATGTGGAACATGTTTAAAAATCCTGATTTCTGTTTGGTTTTTACAATTTGGAGATTTTTTTTTTATTTTAGTCGAGAATATGTTCATGCGTTACATGATTCACGGAATTAAATCTGGGATTTTCTTTTGTTCACGCGTTTCGCAATTAAAAGTTGTTCACGCATTGCAATTGTCTGTTCACACGTCTCCCCCAAAAATCTGCACCCTCCCTTATTTATCCCCATAAATTAGGTTCTCTATCTCTCTCCCCAAACACTAAGAGATCCGCCCAAAATCTTTAGCCAATCACGCCTTAATCTCCCATAACTCCTCATGGTTTCCAAGCAAAGAGTTCATGAGTCGCTAAATAATCTCCGTATCTGCGTGCCGGAGGAGAAGTTGCGGGTCATGATCAGGAAGATTGACGCCAACGAGAACGTCTAGGTGGATGCTGAGGAGTTCGAAGCCCTGTACGCAGCGGCAATGGAAGACGGCAGAGGCGACGAGGGGGGTGGCGGTGAAGAGGACGTGCGGGAGGCATTTAGGGTTTCGATCGGGACAGGACGGGTTCATCACGGCGGATGAACTGAGGTAGTTGCTGGCGGTGCTGAGGCTGAATTGGGTGAACGCTGGAGGAGTACCAGAGTATGATCATCATGGTCGACTTACGTGGCGACAAGAGGGCAAACTTCGGTGACTTCCGGCGGATGATGAAGTGCGGTTAGTTCGTCATGGTAAATTTATTATTTTTTTAAAATAAAATCTTTTGTTTTGATGTGCAAATTGCAATTGCCAATTGGTTGGTGTAGTTTATGGATTTTGATTCTTGCCTCTATTTTAATCGCGCTCATAACAAATTTTATGTTTTCGATCCGCATACTGCTTATGGAATCAAGATTTTTGTTTTGATGTGCAAATTGCAATTGCCAATTGGTTGGCGTAGTTTAGATTTTGATTCTTGCCTCTATTTTAATTGGGATGAGAATTAATTTTATGTTTCGATCTACAAATTGCATATGGGTTTAGGCATAAATCGGCTGAACATTTTCAGCGCGAAAAAGGCGACTCAAGGGCCTTCGCAGGCCGCGTTGGGACTACTTCGCGTGTGGACGTGTACTGCCTCAGGACCCGTGCTGCAGGAGAAGAAGGGGTGCGTCAGGTGTGAGCACCGCCAGTTACCATTGTCTGGTAAAATGCAGACAACAAAACTGTTTTTCTAAATTCTAACGGTGTACCAACGCCATTTTTGTTATGACTAAACCTCATGAAAAGGTTTTTGTAATTGTCCCGTTGGTTATGATAATATCTCCACATTATCAGCTAGCGAGTGAAGCATGAACATTTAGGTGATTTTCGTTGTTACACAAATATAAGCAGTAAATTCTTACAGAAATCCTACTTGGGATAGTACAAGTGTATTCTGATACTTCGCAGCAAAAATATAAATGCCCATGTGCCATTTGTTTGTATTTATCAAAATGCATCTAGGAGAAATGTATTTGTGGAAGTACAATGCTTTGTAGTAGCACTTAAGGGGACACCAATTAGTTTCATAAAGAAAGTTACAATGTTTATGTTGTTAGACTAAACATAATGGTGTAGCTTTTGTACTTTACTGATGTAAAAATCTGGAAGTCCATATAATAATTGAACATTTTACTTTTGACAGCTGAGAAGGCTCATTACACCACTAGATATCCAATCACTGCATTAAGGAAATACATAACGGAAAACAAATTTGCAAGCGAAGCAGATTTGAAGGCAACCGAGACCACGATTGAAGAAATTTTTGAAGATTTTGTCGAGTTTGCCGATAAAAACCCGATTCCAGCCTGAAATAAGCTGCTAGAGAATGCATTTTCCGACCCAAGGGGATTCAGAATTGGGCTTGGTGGGAAGTACAAATATGAGGACCCTAATTTTTTTTAGCTGAATCTTTACGCCTATTTCTTATTTAAACCGCAATTGCAGCCTCTATTCTTGCTATGAGTGTTTTCGATGTTGTGTTTAATTGTCCAGGCTTTTTGTTGTTTTGTTGTTTGTTTTTCATTTTTTTAAGGTTTTTTTTTTTTTTTTTTTTTTTTTTTTTTTT
>CACSLK010015970.1:2873491-2897421 GCA_902706635.1 Striga hermonthica
AAAAAAGGTAAAGCTTAATCAGTTCATCAAATAATTAAATATTAAATATCATAATAATACATTTGGGAGATTCATCCAAGTATGACTCTCATGTAAATATTCATAGTATTCACGCAAGAAAAAATCCATTTTCTATACCATCTTATTTTTATTCCCTTTCCATAATTTTTCTATTAAAAGACAGTCCCAAAAAATATATTAATATAAATTAATATAGATTAATTGATTTCTATACATATATATATATATATATATATAACATATTTTATCAACTTCTACACTTCCTATCCATACAAAAAACGTGCAGGTAACTTTCGCAAAATATAAAGAAAAATGGCACCGTTAATTGATACACTCGATGTCGTTAATAGGTCCAACAAACTTTATTTGATATTGAGATTCTAATTATTGAGATGAAATTTGATGTGGAGTCCAAGAATTTTTTTGAGATCATCTTTCAAGATCAAGAGGTAATATTTTGATTTATTATATAAATATTACTAACATGCGTATTTATTTTAATGTAACTTATTTTGTAAAAATTCATAGGGCGCGCAAATAACTGCCATTATACGTTCTTCGTATATGAGTGCATCTGGAGGTGTGTTTAAGCAAGGTGTTATATATGCACTTATGGACTATGGGATGTACTCAACAACCATCCACCGGTGGAAGATTCTGCTCAACGTAATTATATTTATAAATATTGTTTACAAAAGATACCATCAAAATTCAAAATCTCTGTTAAAATGTAATAAAACAAAATGTTCTAAATGTTGTATTTGATTTGGAATAAAAAATGAGAATGAGTGAAAAAAGATACTATAAATCTGCACTTTAATGTAACAATTTTTCTTATATTCCATATAAAATTAAATTTCACCTCATAAATTATATCTTTAATGTTTGTCACATTATTATATATTTTCACTATAATTTTATTTCGTGGTGTTGACATTCCAAAAATCAGCACAAAATTAGAGAAATGAGGTGTTTATCAATTACCAAGTGGAGAGAATATCGGTCTACAGTTACCAAGTGCCAAATAATTTTGCATGGAAAACGATGAGACTTTTAATAATGTACGACTTTTTTCTTGACGAACATTTTATGATTAGTTGACAAATCCTCTATGTATAATAACATATAGTAATAGCCTTCAATTTATAAATTTTACTAAAATAAATACAGCCTGTGCATCGCACGGGGTACGTACTAGTAATATCTTAACTAATTAATAATTTATCTAACTGAAATTATCACTCTAACAAACTTGCCATTTTTTTTTTTAAAAATTAAAATGGCATGAGTACTTTCATGGAGATACTTACCAATATATTAAACATTTAGAATTTTTTTTTTTTTTTTTTTTTTTAAAATGAGTTATCCCTCCTTTTTCTTTATTTGAAATTCTAAGTTTTATTTTTAAATATATTATTGTTTATTTTTTTTTCTTACGTGTAAATTTTTATTATTTATTATCTAAATGATAAATATATTGATTTATCCCTTTAATAAATATTTATTATTATTTTTTTTTTTTTCTTACGTGATGTAATCTAAATTTGGTTATTAGATTTTTAAGTTCACACATTTAAAGGAAAAGATCACAAACATATTTTTTTGGGTACATTTAACTTTATCTTAACTTTCATATAATCACATTCCTAACAAACTAATTAATACAATTACAATTATACTGGAATTTTTAAAATATAATTAATATAATATTTCAAACAATTAATCTTTTGTCTAACCGAATTTATCTTATTAACAAACTTGCCAAAATTTTTGAAAAGTAAGATTATATATTCTTACGAGTATACATACCAGAATATTAAACTTTTTATTTTTTTAACAGGCGAGATGTGAAAGATATAAATAATTATATTTAAAACAAAGTCTAAAAAAAGGTTTAAAATATGAGCTATCTCCGTCGCACGGGCACTGGGTACTGTACTAGTTATTATAAGAATAAGAACATGCTTATACATTTCCCTCGTTTCCCGCCCAAATCCAACACCACTTGAACCGCCACCGCCCTTTCATCCCTCCAACCCCGACCACAGTCATGAATCCCGCCGCTAAGCCTCCGCGAAGCCGCACCTCCGCTGTCCGCCCCCCCTCTCAAACGCCGCCGGTAACAGACACCGAAATCATATCCCTCGCGCAGCAAGACAACCCCCACTCCTCCCAGCTCCCGACCGACTCATCACGCGCCGCCCTCCTCTCTTTCCTCCACTCGCGCGCCACCTCTTCTTCCGCCGTCTCCGATTACGTCTCCGCCCTCCTTTCCCTCATCTCCCGCCACCCCTCCTCGGCCCTAGCCTCTCTCCTCCCCTACATAATTCACTCCTACCTCTCTCTCTTCGTCTCCCACAAAACACCACATGACCGCACCTCTCAATTGATAATCCAACAATTTGCAGGGCACCTGGATACTATTGAAATTAGGGAGATACCTAAAATTATTGATTCTATAATCTCGTATCTCCCCAAAATCTACGATCTGGATGATGCACATGTGTTGTCTCTCCTCCCCAAGTGCATTGAATTGGTCAGAATCTCGAATGAAGTCAATAAGCCGGCCGAATATGTGGCCTCGGTTATGTGTGAATTACTCAGTTGCGAATGGAGTAAGGTTTTGCTGATCAAAATGGTGGAAACCATCCGGGATTTTTCTCCCTTCATCGATAAAGCTTGGAAGAGGAAATTTCTGGAAAAGACTTTCACAAAAATGAGGGATGATGTTGAAATTCAGGATTTGCCCGGTCTGGTTTATCAGTTGTTGGTATTGGCAGCGAAGGGATTCAGCAAGAGGGAGGTGATTGAAGGGATTGTGTTGTACTTTGGAGGTACGGATAAGGGCGGGTCGATTATGAAGCAGGTGGAGGGGACAGTTTTGCTTCATGTGAATTTTGCGGTGAAGCAGGATCCTTCTCTAGGACAGGAGGTTATGGGCCTGGTGAGATTGGACTCACGGGCTTTTAATCATTTCACAGTTGTTGTTTTGATGTCTATCGCGAGAATTAGGAGGTTTGGTGAGAGTGCAATTGATGTATTGAAAACGGCGCTGCTGAACGCGTATAAAGAGTTTAAGTGTGCGAAGTGAGTGACTAGTTTACTATTGCTGTTATGGTTTTGGCATCTAATATCGTGTGTTTTTGAGTCCTTTGACATATGATTTGTGTGTTGATTCTTTTCCGCATATTTTATGTGGGTTAGTTTGGGGAGGTGTATTTATGTTTGAGAAAGTGATTTTTTTTTGGTGTCAGTTTCAAGCCAAAAGGTAATTACACTTGATAAAATGTTCAGTGCCATGACAGCAATTGAGAACCGACGCCATCTTTATACTTGTCTCCGAAAATGATCCATGAGTTTTATATTTACATGATTCAGACCAATGGTGTTCAACATGATGAATGAATAGTTTTCATTGTTAATTATATACTGATTCTCAGAAGACTTTGTTGGTGCGGCAACATGTTATTTCAGAGTTTGCAGATGGCTACCAGATGAACTGAGGAAGGAATATCTGGAGATTGCTCGAGTAGTGGAAAAGGCTATACTGAAAGCTGTAAGCTATTTTCCCTTTTTATATTCTGTGAAGCTAAAAACTTTAACGCCATAGTGTATATATCCTAACCAATCTGAGTGAATGTGGACGATAAATTAATGAGTAGCTCAGATATAGTTGAATAAATCCCGGTGTGTGTGTTATGTTGGTATTATTATATTATTATTACAATAACTGCTGTGGTTTTAAAGTCATCTAGAAATAGGCATTTATGATTTTTAGCAGATGTGCTGATTGTTTGGTCTTTTCCTTTTGATTATGTGTTATCTTTCTATATATAGGTGAACGCAAGCCATTACGGCAGAGAGCACATTGTACCCAGTATAGTACAGTTGGGATTCAGCTTGCTTGGAGTAGAAGCGGGGGCTCAAAAAGAGAGTGTAAAATCAGATGGTTTGATGGGCCCTGAGGAACTAGGTGCCCAGGTGCTGAAATGTTTGTTTGAAGTGCACAACATGTCAAGAAATGAGGTTAGTAATTTTATATCAACAATGAGGTTTGTTTGAAGTGCACATTATCCATCTTCTAGGCTCACCACATTCAAAAGAAAGTGTTGATATAGGCTAAATTCATGGGCTGTAAAGGCTTTTTAATGACTTTATTTTGGTGTGCATAAATGTCAAAAGACATGTTTTCTAACGAGCTTACTGGGCGGATTCTATTCATCAGATAATCGAGCAATGCAAGTTCCGTGTCCTCTCTTTGAAGCCCGAGCAATGTTTCCCTATAATGAGGTGCTAATGTTAGGTTATTATGACCTTGTGGTTTGTGTTGCTTATTATTGATCAGTTCTTTTTATTTTTACATACTTCCCTTGTAGATTGCTGGGATATCTGGTCCTAGTCCATCCACACTCAATGTTGGATCATTTGTCTCATTTAAAAGAGACTTTGGATTATTTTGCATTTATGGATGACAGGATTTCCTATCATCTTGTTACTGTTCTACTTCCTCTCATCAAGCTTAGTCGAGATCTTAAGGTACTAGTTTCACAATTCCCGTGGAGCCAAATACTTTATTGCTATGTCAATGGCCTTTGTTATTGCATCGTTGCCTTTTGTCGTGGCTATCATTGACTGGAACTCCTGGAATATTATCTAACTGTAAAAGTTTATATTTGTTTCTTTTCAATTTTTATATCTGCCTATGTTGAAATCATTAACTTAACCTCTCGTGCCACTTTTCAAATATGCAGGATTACTGCATCTTGGTCTTACGAAAGGCTATGTTTAGACGAGAAAATTCAGTTCGTCTAGCTGCAGTTCGTGCAATTTTTGACCTGATTCTAGCAGAAAAACAGTCAAAATATGATGGCCTTTTTTCTTTTCAAGAATCAAGCAGCCAGGCCAGCTGCAGCCAAAAGACTGAAGTACCTCACCAAGCTAGGGAAGACCTTTTCCAAGAGCTTAGTGGTTTACTGCAAAGATGCCTTTATCAGCAGGTACATTTCAATATTTTAGTGCCTAGCAATTGTACTCCTTATATTTGTGGAATTTAAGATTAGATGCTTTTGATCTTTTTGTTAATTTAAGCGGTAGGCCTACATGAAGCTGTGATGAGATCTTAGCATACAAAATTTGAATTAAAATATCGCCTTCTCAAAGTCTCAAAGTTTCATTTTTGCTTTTCCAGGAAAATGTACGCGTGAATTTGTACCAAGGTTTAATGAAGCTTATTCTCGTGGATCCCTTAAGTGCAGGAGCCATTTTCGATTTTCTTTTGTCTCATTTCCAGCAATATTTTAGAGAGGTATCAGTCACCTATCTGATCTTTAGCAAATAATGTTGGTTTTCTACTTTCCTGAAAGAGCTTAGTTAATGACAGTTTCTGAAACTCCTCATGCCTAACTCCTATGATGTTCGTTTTTCTAGGATGCTGACCTTTGTTTAGGAATCGAACAGTGCCTGAAAGTAGAAAATGGAAAAGCCTGTGTTGAAGAGCCTCTGGACTGCCTTCTCTTTTGTGTCTCTTGGATTCTTCTTCTTCAGCCACAGAATAAAAACGATCATCCTCAGGATTCACTCCCTTGTTTTGGCTTTTCAATCACTCAGGATAATGAGGTTAGTTGAACTCCCATCCCAATTGTTTGTTTTTACTTGTAAAAGTTCACTACCATTATCGTTTGGTATTAATTGATGATACTTGCAAAACAATCAGGCTGGAAGAAATTTGTCTGGAGAGTCGTTCTCCAATGCTTTATCACAGGTCAGGAAGTATTTGAGAAACGGAAATTTGGAAGGTAATCTTTTAGCAAGATCATTGGACATATCAGTCAGAATTTTTGTTTTCTGTAATTTGTATAGAAAACTTCTTTGCTCTTTTTCATTTTGGGCGACAGAAAAGAATATAAAATAACTATTGAGATCACTGTGATTCTTTACTCTCTGCTATTACAAGTTTACTGTATTTATTGGTTTGAGTTGTATTCCATTGTGAGCAGATTTGCACCATTAAGACACTTTCTATTTTCATTGGTTATTTCAAATGCATGTGAGTTAGGTCTTGTGGGCAAAAGTCAGGATTCAGGCTCTATACCTGTAGAAGAAGAAAAAAGGAGGTGTGCTGCTACACTTCTGTTGGGCATTATTGAGGTTGTGATCAACATCACTGTTGCAGAGTTGGCAAAAGCTGATAATGTACGGAAATTGGAACTAGAAACAGAACTTTCTCGGTTTATCCATGTTCACGAGTCCCTCAAGAAAAATACTTTTAATGTTAGAAATAGCAACTCTACCAAAAGAGCCACTGTGCAGCCCACCGTTAGTGATGCACCTGATAAACCCACACTGGCCGCCAACAAATCTCCTGTCGAACGAACCCCTCTTTTAGCAACTGCAAGCATCCATCAGTGCTTGCAACTTGCGCTGGAGTTTTTGATCTCAGATAATTCTAAGAATGATCCAAACTCTCAGAAAAACAGCCAATCTTCTTCCTCTGGCAAGGCTCAACAGTTGGATTCTAAAATTCTTTCTCGAGTTTTACACATGTGCTCCCGTCAGCTAAAATTCTTCTCCTCCGCGGATAAAGATGACCCGTTGAAAATATTGATGCATGGTGAGATCAAGCTTCTCGGGCCGCCATTGGTGAGCATAATTCTGACTCTCGAGTTGGATCTTAGTAAGAAAGAGGCAAAGGGAAGGAAAGACACTGAGGACAGAAAAGACCATGTTTATCTGGCCTTGCTTTGTCTGAAAAGATTAATCGAGATAAGCTTGAGTTCGTCTAAGTATGCGGGTTTAATTGATGTTTTGATATCGACAATACCTACTGCTCCTGATGGCGTTGGGTGCAGTGATTGGTGTGAATTAGGTGAAGATATTGATGACCCGAGCACGAGAAGCAAAGAGTTGTTCATCAAGAGGATTGTAAATCCACTGCTTGACAAGTTTTTCGAGCTTTCTTTATTCCGTGAAGCTGAGGTAATTTTTTGTAGTGCTTTGCATCCGATTTTTAGGATATATATGGTGAAGAATTTACGCCAAACTAAATATGGACTGGAAACCATCATTCATCATAAATTTCTCATAGCACATGATTTTTTCTCTTTCCATTGTCCTCTCATGAAAAACTGAACATGTGACCTTGTGATACCTACAATTAATAATGTTTACAAAAGCTGCCCCTAAGTTTTAACCAAACTACCAAAAACTTGAGCTATTATGCAGAACTACAAGTACCCCATAAAGTATTAGGATGTCCTCTTCAGGTTTGTATTTTCCTAATGAGATACCCCCTTATGAAGTTATACAGTGACAGAGAAGCAAATATCATTGGGTTGTCTATAATTTTGAAAATATAATTGTTTGTTCCTTTTTATTTTTCCCTACCTCTCCCCGTTTGCCCTCTCTCCCTTGCTCTTTCTATCTCTATTGGTGGCTAAAACTCAGATGATGCTTCATAATTATCCCCATTGGAAACGAATATTTCACAGTAACCTGTATTTTTTTTTTTTTTTTTTTGGTGTGTAATTGTAAATTTGGGTCTCTTTTATCGTTCCTTTGCTTTCTCATTCTTCTGTGTGCAAAACGTAACTGAGAGATAATACATGTATATGATCACAGATTCTTAGCGACATAGTACTTATGATTGGCAACAAATTGCCAGAAGAAAGAAGGAAACTCGTTGGATCCTGGGCAATGCAAATATGCAAATGCAGCCACATTTCAAATTCAAAAGTTGCAAAATGTCTGGTCTTTATGGCTGTTACTTTCAGCTCACCTCCAGCAGACTTTGTTAATGCCGAAAATTTGTCTGCTGAACTTCTTAAGGTGGTAGGATCAGAAAATTCTGACCCTCAGGACAAATCCGAAATCTTCCCTGTTATAAATAAGTCAACAGCTGCTGCAATAGCTTCGACTATACTGCAGCTAGTCGAGTCAAACGTTGCTGACATTGACTGGATCACGATTAGGCTGAAAACATGCTATACGGTTTTTCAGAAAGGTATTTCTTTCAATCAAAGAGGCAAAGTGGATATGGAATTAGCTTTGGAGGAGGCGCTATATACAAGGGCAGAAGCCGTTGTAAAGGTGCTAGCCTATTTTGTGGACATGAACTTAAAGGGTATGGAAGGTGTTTATTTATAGCGTTGAGCTTCTGGTTTTACTGTTTGTCATTAATTGTATTGTAATGCTTTGGTAAGTGTAGACCCTCAAGCTGAACAGTTACTGAAGATGGCAGTGAAATTCTACAAGAATTTGGCGAGAATATCGAAGCTGCGGATTGCTCCTAAGGGGTGCAAGCAAGTTATACCCAGCTCGAATTACCAGAGGCTTGTGGAGATAACGTGCAGGCGATTAACGACACCAATTTATAATTTTGTTGCTCTGATGCAAAAGGTAAAATTTCTCCAAACATGATAGCATGTCGCTTATAAAATTAAAACAAAAGATAATTTATATATTTTAGAAGTTGTTTTGATTCTGGTCACAAGTCATTGACAACTTTTGAACGACGAAAGTATCAGTCAGTTGGTGTTTCAAATGCCTACTTGTGCTTCTAATTGGTCATAGTTATTTACATTGTAATGAGCATTGCAAATTCTATTGTGCTTTTTGGTTAGACCTCAGCGAACTTTCAGCTTGTCAAGGACACCGTCAACTTCTGATTCTTCCTCTACTGATCCGCTAATTTTTTTTCAGCGAACACTACCTAATAGCATTGTCAACAATATTAACGTATTATATTTTTTGCAGAACCAACAAGAAAGCAACAAAACTAGAGGCATAGTGAACAAGATCAAGAGGGAGAATAAATGCATACCGGACCTGATTTTTCAGATTGAGGACCACGAAAAGTACCTCATCCAGCTCAGCAAGATCACCAAAGTCAATCTATTGAGGCATGCAAAACGCAGCACGTCCAGGGACTTCAAGATTCATGAGCTGAGGGAAGACACTGCCGAAGAACAAATTCTGAACCCGGAACCGGATCGTGATAATTTGAACGTCACCGAGAATCATAAATCATTAGATGAGTCAAACAGTGAAGGCGAACGGGCTGAAAGCGGGCCGTTGCTCGATGGCGATAGCCCGTTGGCTGCAGAGGATACGGAGGATGAAGACGAGCAAGCTGCATTTCCTCAAGTGAAGAGGGCTAAAATGAGCCGGGTCGTGCAGGATACCTCAGATGAAGAGGTTTAGGTGCAATTTGGTGAAAAAATAGAGTAAATATTCGAGATCTTTTTGTATGTAGCTAAAATGTCAATATTTAGTTCAAGTTTTCCTTTTGTTCGAAGACTTTTTTCCACTGTGTCTTGACTTCCCTATTTGGATTGGATGTTCAACCTTGAATGTTTGACTACTGAAGGAATGTTTGACTAGTGAAGGTCAACATACTTACAGTTCCTTCTTTCATAGTCAAAATATTGTCAAAGGTTAAAAAAAAAAAAAGATTAGAAGGCAAAATTGCAACTTTAGTTCTGTTGGTTTGATCTAATGACGTTTTTAGTTCTAAGAATTGAACATTTTTGCTATTTGGTCATGTGATTTTAAAAATTCAACATAATTTTTATTAGCAATTTAAGTCTTGTAATTTTTAATTTTTTTTTTGCAATTTTAGTCTTCAAAGGACTGAAATTGCAGCAAAGTACTAAATTATTGGATTAAAAGACAAAAAAGTTTTAATTTTGAGATTAAAAATGCTACAGCGTTAAACCAGAACTAAATTACACTTTTGCCAAATGTAGGACCGTAAACAAAATTTACCGACAGTAAAAAAAGCAGATTTTTTTTTTTTTATTTTTTTTATTTTTTTTCAAATCTTCCGTCAGCCACATCAAGAAAACCAGCTTTACCTTTACAAATCAGTCCACCACACACCACTCTGTATCTGTATCTCTCTCTCTCTCTCTCTCTCTCTCTCTCTCTCTCTCTCGCTCAAAGATTTCATTTTGGGGAAAGATCCATTTTTTAATCTTGATTTTGAGAATAGTGAGTGTTATAAGGGAAAATGAGTGAAGAGATGAAGAGGAGCGGCGGCGGTGCAGTGGTGGCGCCGCTTATGTCTTCCTCCGACGATCGAAAATCCTCGTCCGGATCGAATCCCAGCAAGAAAGTCATCGTTAAGAGCGCAGATATGAAAGAGGACATGCAGAAAGAAGCCATCGACATTGCGGTTGCTGTAAATCTCTCTCCTTTCTCTTTCTCCCTCGTTGAGAGCAAAAAGAATAATGAAAGAAGCTCTCTTGATTTTTTTTTTCTTTTATTATTTTTCGAGTACACAAAGAACGTGTGATTTTTTTGTAGGCGTTCGAGAATTTTAATGTGGAGAAGGATGTAGCAGAGCACATAAAGAAGACGTTCGACAAAAAATATGGCCCAACTTGGCATTGCATCGTCGGCAAAAACTTCGGTATTAAAACTTCAAAACTTGTTTTTTGCTTCTAATATTGCCCTTCATTGTCAGCTGATTCAGTTTTCATTTTCCCTTGTATGTTCTTTCAAGATTCACCTAAGCCTATGATCTTGAATGTTGTAGTGATGGGGTGAAACTTTCAAAAGCTTTATTGGTCTCCATATGTGAATATAATTTGGACTAATCTTACCTGATAATTGCTGTCTTGTTGTTTAAATCATTTCTTATTTTTATTACTATTTCGTGGCTCTATTGTGGAGTTGGCTGAGGCATGATCAAAATTGCAAATAACCGGAAAATGATTACCATGGGTTTCGGGCAAGTAACTAGAGAATTTATTTACATAACCCCATTAGCCTGTTGTTAGTTGTTACATCACTAAGATCGGTAAAAGAAAGAATCATGGATCAAAATGGTTATGGAATTTTGGTTAGTTACACTCTTGCAGGCATCTAATACGTACATATACGCTCATTTATAGTGAGCAATTCGAAATTTGTCTAGTCTCTCAATTTTGTCTCAATCAGGATTTGACTGGTTTATTGTTATCATACTGTCCCACTGAGAGCATAGTGCCGTTTGTTTTATGTGTGTATAAGTTCTATTTTTTTCGCATATTTGTTATTTTGAATTGAATCCTGGGGCTCGGTTAACATTCTAGAGTAGAAGTTAGAGATAATAAAATTTCTGTGAAGTATTTAATAGGTAGGGAAGCTAAAGATTAGAAATTTCAGATACTTTGTTGAATAATTAAGAAAAATAAAAGCACTGGAATTGAAGAACTGATTGAAAGATACACGACTGTTATCGTTTTGGGGATTCAATGTTTATCTGTAATGGAATGGTTCCACATGAAATGCTGAAGAGTTTTACTATATAATGTGTGTGTATTCTCTTGAAAAGATTTACAATAAGCAGGAACTGCTGACAATATCCGCAACTAAAAAATCCTAATTTATTATCCCCTGTATGATAAATCAATACCTATAAACAAAACTAACAGAATTTGGGGTCCATAAGTGGCTTGATTGATTTATTTTAAAGCTCTATGTCTTTGTGAAACCACAAAGCTCAGTTTTTTGTAGTATTCTCTCTGTTAAAGGTCCAGTTGAATTGGTGTTTGAATATGGATGTGGGATAGAGCATTTCTTTTTATGAAATGACTTTTTGTATGGTGTTATAATTATTTTTTTTCTTTTTCCTGCCAATTTTCGAGCTTCAGTAACTTTTTTTTTTTTCTCTTATCAAGAGATGTTGGTACGAGATAAATTTGTTTTTCATCATGTTCTAAAGAATATATTTTGATGTCAAACTTTTTGTGCCCGTTTTCGTAATCTCACGACAATGAAAGAGTTGATTGAGTGCTCTAGCGAACTTTATTTTGTTCGCTTAAGGATACACAGTGATCATAAAAAAGATGCTAAGACCAAATGGTTGGTCAAATGATGAAAGAAGGTGTTTCTGCCTTTATTTTCTTAATGAATGCACAAAATATATTGTGATGACTAGTTTTTCCGAGGATTCCGTGTGATGCAATATGGGCTTATTCTACTTTTAACACACATTGTTAATGTGATACACTGAAGATGATATTTGGGTTTCCAACTGGATGCATGTTTATTGAGTCCTTTAGTGTTAGATGTCATAAATTGCCTAGGGAAGGTTTGCTTGCGATGCTTGTTTTATCATTATTATTTTTTTTTTTTCAATTTTCAAGAGTTCCTTTGTCAACATGAATTTCCAAATTTAGCAAAAACTTGTTATGAATAAGCCTTATGAACTTTGTTGGTGACCTTTCCTAAATTAGCCTTTGTTAACCATTGTGGTGGTGTCTGTTTTGAGAGAGAGAGAGAGAGAGAGAGAGAGAGAGAGAGAGAGAGAGTCTCTTACTAGCTCCTCTCTATTTGACCTAGTTTAGGAATTCTCTATGTGAACACTCAGTAATTAGTTGTATAACTTAACTTATTTTGTTTCTACCTTGCCTTGGCTCTTATCATCCTTTCTAAAATAGCTTTAATTTTTCTTAACCTTGTTTTTCATGGAACATCTTTTTGTTTTGGTTTGATGTTATCGACTAACCACATGAGTTATTCCTGAATTTCACATTAGGTTTATCATGTTTCATTTTGATTTCATTTTTCTTTTGAGTAAAAAATTGGCTGCAACCTGTAATGTACATTTTATGTACATTTTTTTACTCTTAACATTTTACAACCTATAGTATTTTTCGTGGTAAAGACAACCTAAAATTCATGAACACTCATAATTTGCAACCTAGCCTACATTTTGACCATACGATCTTAAATAGATATATCGATAATAAACTTGAAATGACCGAATATATTTATGTTTATTTTCATGTAACGTCACCGTGGACTTGGTGCTATGTTTCATTTTATTTAACTAGTAAAGTGCACGTGCGATGCACGTAGTGACGAATGTTTTTGGTCGATAAGATAAGTTAATTAATATTTAAACATATGATTGCAAGAACAAAATACATAATAAAACAAATAAACTCCTAATGTATTTTTTTTAAAAAAATAATATAATGTTGTTGTAACATAAAAAGATTTAAATAACATGTTGCAAACTCAACAAAAATATATAAAAAAATGAGTCCCTAATAGAAAAAAAAAGAACACTAAACTAAATAACTAAATAAGGAACTAATGTATATTATAGATGCATGAGTTCTTTTATTTATTTATGTTAGGTTAAAGATTGATTTTCTTTCATTTTAGTTTTGAATTCTCATAATAAACATTCATACTCGTTGGAGCCCAATAAATCAATAGTATTGCAAAATTTTTCTTAATTAATTTAGTAAAACGCCTGCTTTATTCAACATGTAAAAATACTTTAGGCAAACATATAGTCAAACTTCATAATTGAATAATCATTATAAGGTATTTTTACAAGGTATTTTTACTAACATTTCACAAATCTCTCTGTGAACTAACCAACTATGTTATTGAAACTCTTGATATTTTTTTAATCATTGTATAAATTACTACATTACTCTTCCTCCCTCTCTCTCTCTCTCTCTCTCTCTCTCCACAAGACAAATTGGTACCTATCCTATGGTGTGGGGACGAATTTCATCTCTAAATAAAAGTTAATTTTTTAAAATTATGTACTTTTCCAAAAAGACGCTAAATTATTTTAATATCATCACACATTACATTAAAATACACTCTAAAGTAATTGCGCATGTTATTGAGCACAATACACAATTAAGATTGTAAATGCTCCTATAAAAAAGTAAAAACTTATTCAAACATCCAAAAATATTTTGATCAAAATCGAACATTCCTTTATCAGTGTTATTTATTTATTTATTTGGAAGACAGACAAACTGCATAACCAATTATTTGCAAATCATTAACTATTTTGGTTGTTGCAATGATTTTAGAGTTATTTGTCCTAATACCTTTGACAATCGATCGAATTTGTAATAATGAGAAACATATCATTTGTCAAAATATTTGAGATGAGAAGAATTTGAATTCTATTATATTACGATACTCTTAGTCATCTATAAAATTTACTATTATGATGTCATTATTAATGTTTGTGGTCCATATGATAATATGAGATCATTATTTATGAGAATAAATTTCTTATAGAGAACATATATTTTAAATGCTAGCTACAAAAAAAAGTAGTAATTATAAAAGATTTTGTTTCTTGATATTGGTACTCATACTTTTCTAAGAAAATTCAGACTTTTTCTTTTCTCCATTGCATTATTATTGCTTTATTTTTTATTTTTATTTTATTCGCAAATAATATTCCATTTGTTGAGAGGATTAAAGCACATTAATATGCATTGTGTTTTTTTCCATGTTTGATAGTAATAATATACTTGATAAAAGTGTACTTTTATATTGTTTATAAGATTAAAAAGTTCTGGATTTATTTCCATTGTTTGATAAAATATTAAGTAACTAACTCATTTTTATATTCACAAAAACTATATTTTACAACCATTATGGTGTTCCACTTCAAGCAGTAATTGAATAATAGTTTAACATACAACTCATTACCTTTTTTTTTTTTTTTTTAATTCACATAGTTAATGTTGGTAATAGTTGTACATTTCTATCCATTTGCAGTTTTTCTTGGTATAAATATTTCAAACATATGTAAGAAAAATATAACACAAGTTTATCTATTGTTATTTTATAATTATTTAAATTGAGTTAACATGTGTCTATAATTTATTTTTAAGATACTTTTAGGTCTATTAATTATTTTAAATTAGTATTGATAGATATATATTTTATTTTATATCGATGAAAATAATTATATTGTTTTTGTTTTATTTAAAATACATTGGTCACGAAAGAAATGATGTGATATAAATCACATAAGAAATAATAACAAAAAAAAAATATTAATTATTTCACAATTTAAAAAAAAAAAATAATGCTAATATACTTAAATTTTTAATTAAAAAAATTAAGAATTAATGCTAAAATTTAAATTTATAAATTAAAAAATTTAAAAATTTATGAATTAAGAAGTTAATGCTAAAATTTAAATTTTTATTAAGTATTCAAAGGATTAAGAATTTAATTGAAAATTAAAAAATAATGCTAAAATTTATTTTGGATCCCCCATTGCAGATTTTCCAATGGAGATTTTAAGTTTTTTCAATGGAGCTTCCATAAAATTTTGTACAGTTTCAATGACAGTTTTTCCAACTGTTGAAATGTGGTTGGAAAAATTCCAACATAAATACACACAACAAGAAATATTGATAATTGAAATATCACAAAAGATTCTTTGTATTTTAATTTGATCTTTATTGGAATATCAATGAAATTTTTCAATGGAAGACTTGGAAGTTATACTAGTGAAATATATGTTGGTATTTTCAATAGAATCTCTTACCGTTGGACTTTTCCATTATAATATGGATTTTTTGTATTCTTTCTTAAAACATTAAAATTTTTATTTAGTAATTTTTGTTTTTTACTAATTATGTTTATATTTTTTATTAAAAATATATTAAACACGTGTACTTTTTAGTCCATATAATTTTCTTACAAATCACTAGCTATTTTATGTCGAGATTACATATTAATTTCTCAATTGAGTTATATTTACATATTAATAAAAATAAGTATTATTTTATATATGATATTTGTATGTTATATTAAAAAAGCTAATAACAAATAAAAAGTTATTTACACTTTAAATAATCTTTTTTTTTAAATAAAATAAAATTAAAATCCCTAACCTACATGGATAAAAGTATAAATAACTATTGTCAATAACCTAAAACTTACACGTAGAATTATTAATCACAAAAATTAACAAGTGTTTTACAATTCAACTCTTTTACATTGATAACGTCGATAAGCACAATTTTAAAAAAAATTATATTTATTGTTAATAAGTGTAACATTTTTACATATTACTTTTTTTTTTCATACTTATTACTAAGTGTTACAACTTAATTATATGTTTATTACTATTTATCATATTCAATATTTTCTTACTTTATATTGTTTTTTCATATATAACTTTTAGATTTGTTAAAAAAATGCATACAATTAACTATATAACTTTTGGGTCATATGCCATATTATCTTCAATTATAGTTGTAAATATTTATATTATATTACATATAATTACAATTTTCTCATTAATATTGTACTCAAATATATAAAAGAAAAATTATTTTGTACATTTTTTAATAAGAAATTGTTTTATTGTATATAAATTAATATTCACATGAGTAATGGTAATATATCGATATAACTTCTTTGTAAAAATTGATTAATTTTCAATGTATATAGGCATATCATGATTTCCAGATATTTTAATTAATTTGAAGTTAATGATGGATAAAAGTACAAATAACTATTGTCTATCACTTAAAACTTACGCTTAGAATTAATAAGAACAAAAAATTAACAAGTAATCACCTCATTTTGTTTACGTCGATAAGTTTGAGTTTTAAATTTTTATCTTTATTTTCATTAATTATAACATTTTGTTATTACTTTTTTCATTTTTATATTTATTAGTAAGTGTTACAACTTAAGTGTATTTTTAATATTATTTATCAAATTTAATATTTTTCCTTTATATTGTTCCTTTATATGTTTTTAATATATATATATATATATATATATATACATATAACTTTTGAATTTGTTAAAAAAATGCATAAATTGAAGCATAGAACTTTTAGGGTCATATGTCTTATTATATATTAATTAATTGTACATCTTTTCATCTTTTAAATGATTACAGTTTTCTAATTGATATTATACACAAATATAAGAAAAAAATATTATTCCGTACATTTTTTTGATAAAAAACATTGCTTTGTTAGAATAATACAAATAAATAGATAGATGAGTAATGGTAATATATCGATATAATTTATTGCTGAATATAATTAATTTTCAAGGTATATAGGCACATCATGATTCTCAGATATTTTTAATTAATTTATCGATAATTATATGATCTAAATTAAATCATGTTGGTTAAGTGGTATTTATTATGTTGTTTTTGTTGAATCATTTATCTTAAAGAACTTTATATATAAAAACCATTAAATATGATTACGATTTTATCATCAAAATTATATTAAAAATAAGGACATTTTTCAAAATAACAATTTAATTTCATTCCAAAAGGACCAAAATATTGTTGTTTTCGTTAATGTTGAGTTGATTTTTTAGAGATATGGAAGAAAGTAGTTTGAGAGATATGTGGGGAAAAAAAAAAACAAATTCTTTAGGAATAATTGTGTGAACTATTGTGTTTGATTTTTGAGAGATGTGGAATGTCTTGTTCGTGTAATTGTGTTTAATTAATTAAACATTGTATGGATATTAGAGTATTACTAATTTGACATTCATGTAATTGTATTTAATTAATTAAATATTAAATGGATATTAGTTTTACTAATTTAACACTAAAAATATGTCAAATAAAGGGTTTTCATGTAAATATTAGTTATTAATAAAAAAATATAATATGAGATGGATATTAGTGTATTACTAATTTGCCATTAACAATATGTCAAAGTAAGGGTGTTTTAGGTAGTTCATTAATACAGAAACAGAATGATTATCCCTATTGATCTACTTTTCAGTTCAGTTCTGAGTTTAGGAAGATGACAGTTTTATCATATTTTTTATCCTTTTCTCCTGAGAGTGAGCCTCTTATGTCAATTCTTCTCAATTTCTTTTCTGGCATTATTCTGGGAAATATATGTCAATCACTACCAGCTATTGTAGTGTGAATCATGTTTTTCATGAAATAATTGTAATAATTTTCCGGTTGGTGGGGTATAATTCGAGTGTCCAGTGGAGAAATTTTAAACACTCTATATATATGTGCATATAATTCGAACGAGAACACGATAGAACCATAAAAAGAAATGGTTTTTCCGGTGTTGACATTCATTCTTGGAGATAGTGTACTAACTTGTTTTCACCCACCGAACACATTTTAGGTTCCTATGTGACTCACGAGACAAATCACTTTGTCTACTTCTATCTGGACTCAAAAGCAATACTCCTGTTCAAATCTGGCTGAGCTGTGTTATATGAGGTGACGTGTGAACGGTGACCGACAACGACGAATAACGAACAAAGATAAGACGTCACGATATGTGTTCTGTACCTATTTCTGTCAAGATCACTCGTCTTTTTCTGAAGACTCTTGCTTGTACATTTTTTTTTTCCCTGAATTTACTTGAGATGTAAAACCGACCGGTTTATGTTCATCTTGGCTTTTTGTGCTGTTTACTTGATCAATCAAATTGAGTGAAAGGAAGAAGGAGATGGTTGGTTGAAGAACACACCTGGTGTACTAAATGGGGGTAATTATACAATTTACCACTCAATGGGCATTTCTATTTGTGTGTGTGTGTGATTGAAGAGTTTGTTGGGAGTAAACAAAATGTTTGTTTCAGCTGAAAACATAGTACAAAATGTCCCTTTCCAAGGGTGGGGGCTAAGGCAGAGTACTATTGATCATTGATGTGCTTTCAATAAGAGAGACTGAGACCCCCCATTTCATTTAATTTCATTTCAACAAATGTACAACTCCATTGTGTCCTATGTTTTCTGATGATATATGATAATTTTTCAATACTTGATGTTCATGATATTAATAAATTGTACTTTCAATACATTGTTTAGGAAATAACACTCACCCTCACCCTTCCAAATTATTAGCCATTTTATGATGATTACAAATATTCTAGCTAGCTTTCACTATTTATAAATAGTTAATTTGTGGTTTACTTTTCTTTTTTTTTTCATTGGTTTCTAAATTGCATTATTTTTCGATTTATAATTTGTTTATGATTAGTTTTTGCATGATTTTATTTTGACGTCGATTTTTTTTTTATTTTCAAAATAAATAAATAAGTAATAAAAAACTGTGGTGAACATAAAAAAAAAAAAATTGATTAATGTATGTCGACGTATTTGAGATCACTTTCTGCTATCGAAAGTATTCGATATGCACATATGTAAATAAAGTGTTATGAGTTATTTGTATGCATATAATATTAAAATTATAAGTTAGATAATGATATTATATTTTAAACATGAAGTGTTATAAGTTATATTTATGTATAGAATATTAAAATTATAATTCTATTAAAATTATAAGGTACATATAAAGGTATTATGTTTTAACAGCGGGGGAATTTTTTTTACCATGCTGTTCTGTAAGGAACTAAATTTATAGATGGTTAATAATATCTTATGTTCATTTACATTTTTATCCTTCAGCATGTTTTAGGCATAAGAGTTGTCATTTGTAATCTAGCACCTTTAGTTATATCATGATAGTATAAATAGGGACTAACCCTATTCTTGTAACCCTAGTTTTATTTTTCGATTCTCAGAACACAAACAACTGTTCATCTCCCTTCTCTTTCTCTCTGTAAAACTCGTGTAAATCTTTCCTCCATTGATGTTAATATGGTATCATTCGCCAGCAATTTCCTGTTCTCTGACGCTTCCGCACTCTGAATCCTCTTTCTGATCTCTTACCTTTTCATATTTTGTTCGATTTGTGCTTCGATCTGTGCTCGTAACCCTAAATTTATCGCTATGGCGGTCAATCCTTCTGACGATCCCTCATCGACTTTCTACCTGCATCCTAGTGACAATCCCGGCGCTCTAATCGTGGCGGACACCTTCAACGGCGACAACTACGTTTCCTGGAGCCGCGCGGTCACCATGGCCCTGTCTGTCAAAAACAAAATCGGGTTTGTCGATGGATCTGTTACTATTCCATCTGCTACTGGTAATCCTGCTCTCTATCTTGCTAATGGTAAATATAATTGGCCAACCCACCCCATTGTCCCCATATATTATATTTACTAGTACAGAGCCCGTGCGATGCACGGGGTGCGTAATTTTAAGTCACTTATCCATTCTTATAATTATATAAATGAATAAAAAAAATGTACGGGATATATATAGTACGTGACCTGTAATAGGCCAAAATGTGAACATGGGTGATACACGGGGTGCACAATTTTAAGGTTATTTATTAGTACAGAGCCCGTGCGATGCACGGGTGCATAATTTTCTAGTATGTATAATAAAAATACATACCGTATGCACGGGACAGAAGCACTAAATGAGTCATTTCCACAGAGCTTGCCTGTTAAGTAGCTCCTGAACACGGGTGTAAAATTTGTAGTACGTACCATAAAATCAGAACAGATTTCCATACAATTAGATAATAAATTAGATAATAAATAAAGCCTTTTTATTTTAGTAAAGATTTTATGTACTTTGTTTTTTTACTTGTCGGATGTTATGGGATTTTTTTTGTTAAACCGATTTTATGGAATATAATACAAATACAATTAGAGGATTGAACAAAATCAGAACAGATTTTCATACAATTAGATAATAAAAAGGAATTAGATAAGGAAAAGAATGAATTAGATAAGAAAAAGAAGAAATTAGATAAGGAATTTTGAATTTGACTTTTTTTTTGGATAGATAGACTTTACGTACAAATTTTGACTTCACTGATTTTATGGATTTATTTTGACAAAATCGATGTTAATATGGAATAAGACAAATAAATAAAGTCTTTTTATTTTAGTAAAGATTTTACATGTTTTTTTTTTACTTGTCAGATGTTATGAGATTTTTTTTCTTAAACTGATTTTATGGGATATAAGACAAATAAATAAAATAATTAAATAAAATTATGGATAGAAATAGCAATGCATTAATTACGTTGCCTTTTCAATCTACTAAATTTGGTAAATAGGATACCTTATATAATAAGTATAGATACAAATAAATAACATGCCAAAATTTTAAAGAATAATTAATGTATTTTAATTTATTATCTAGCCATCAGTAATATCATTTAATGATGTGATCATTATCTCTTAAATGATAAATAATGTATTAATTTAAAAAAAATATTTGTTTTTTATATAATCAAATAAAAATTAAAAAATACTATCGACAAATATGAATTATAATATATATCAGTAAAATCATTGCAGAAGTTAATAAAATTATATAAGGAAAGAATCTTTTTGATCATATTTGAATATGAAATGTATATATGCAAGCAATTAATGCATATAATAAAAAATTTCTAAATAAAGTATGCTTTAAATGTGAGTTGACTTTTTTTGCTACTATTTTTGGTAAATAATATGACTTTTAATATAAGTATAGATATGCTTTGAAGTTCTAAAATTTCTGACTCTAATGAAATTCCTCATCTACCCTTTTGCTAAATATGTTTTTGCCTTATTGGCCTCCACTTGTGCTTTGTTTTCTTCTTTATTTTGGCTCGTCCGAGCTAACAACAAATACTTGTACCCTTCTAGTGATTGTTCATATTAGTTCCACGATAATAAAATTAAAAGAAAAGGAAAAAATGCCCATTAATTGTAATTTAATTCGCAGGATTAGTAAGTTTTGTGGCTTATTAATAAGTGAGTGGAGTTAGATTATGATGAGATCAAATCCTTTTGAGAAATATATTTTTTTTTATTTAGCCAGCCACGGTATCCGAAACTATGCCCCGACTAATCCGTTGGTCGACCCGGATCGCACACCTGGCAGTGGTGGGTGGGTCTCTCAACAAGGATTTTCTGCATCCACAAGAACTCGAACCTGAGACCTTACTTAAACGGCATCAAATTATTTACCACTTGAATCAACCTCTGTTGGTCTTTTGAGAAATATTTTGATATGAAAACTGAGCTGCAACAATGTATATTTGACAAAAAAAGTTTCTGTTCAAGAAGATCCAATACATGAATATTTTCAAAATAAGAGTAAATAATAAATAGACTTCTTAGAATATTTTCAGATATTTCTTTTATGTGGCGTATAGGTTAGATGTGGCTAAAACGCGGGCAGGGTCGCTGGGCCTCAAAACATCACCGGTTCATTGGACCGTCGGTTCTTGCTCGGTTCCTTTTTTTTAAAGGAACTTTATTTGAAAAGAGAAACAAAAGAACCCAATGTTAAAGCAGAGCGAAAACGAAACGACAGTGGTGGAGCAGTGTCCGGCAGAGCGAACCAGAATGGAATAATTCTCTCGAATATTTTTTAAGCTCATGATTCCCTTTTAAAATGGTGAACAATTGAAATATCCATTTCATTTGCTAGTTATTCTTTTTCAATTATGAACAATTCCAACAACTGCATATGAGATGTAAATGAGTAGTATAGTTCAAAAAGATATCTTACCATGTTAAATCCATGCTCTCTGAACTGCATCCACTTAATTGTTATAGTTCTTAGACATGGCAATAGGTATTTAGACTCTTAACTCTTTGAAGTCGGGACTGCTGGCGACTGCGGGTTTGACGAAGGCAGAGATGAACTGTGTTAGCGGTGATTTGCGATGATTTGGGGGTGGCGGTGATGATGATCTATTGTGGGCGGCGGTCTAGTGGTGGCAGTTGGTTGAAACATTTTCCGGCTAGTGGTGGTTGTCTGCCTGGAAGTGGTTGGGTGTTGTATCATCATTTTTTCTCATTTTAATTAGTTTTTTTCTTTTAATTTTGAAATTAATATCATCATTTTATTTTTATCTCATAAAGCAGTTTTTTTTTAATAGCTAATTGGTTTAATGAAACAACAAACCTTTTAAAACTGTATAAATAATTTCAATAATAATAATAATAATAATAATAATAATAATAATAATAATAATAATAATAATAATAATAATAATAATAATAATAATAATAATAATAATAATAATAATTTAATTTTTTCAACCAACTAATCGATTTGGATTCTTTTATTTTGTAAGTACATTATTCATTATATTTATGTCATGTAATCGTTTTATTTGTATTTGTACACGTACACAGACATTATTTGTATTTCATGAAAGGACATTCGAATAACAGCAATTATACATTATGCTTTAAACGTGCAATAATGTCAACCTAAGACAAAGTTCCAATCAAAGACAGCAGCGAAAATATATATAATGCAGGAATCAAATGAAAAAAATGAATAAAATTGAAACGCAACAACTGTATAGTTTGTGTACTCTCTCTCAAGTACAAAAATTTACTATCATGCCAAAATTCTTAACTAGCAAAATAGTCTTAGTCAAACTCTTTTTTAATAATCAACTTATTATTATTATATCTCCACATGGTCCTTTTGTTGTGAAAAAACACATAATCTACTAAGAAGTAATAACGTAAAAATTCACAGAAAGTCACATTACCAAAGGAAAGGAAAAAAAAAAAAAAAAGATTGTAATTTTTGCAAGATCTTCATCACGAACTTAGTATTTGATTGAGCTTAGCGTATAAATCTATCTATATATATAAATAGAGAACATATTTACTATTAAGAGAGAACATATTTACCAAAAATAGTAACAAAAAAAGTCAACCAACATTTATTGCATTATATTTTGGCAGTCTTTGAATTTTCTTTTTAAGTTATTCTCAAAAAATCAATCAGCTATATATATATCCCAAATTCATAGGTTTTGTGGATTAAATTTAGGTAACTTTTTACTGATGCATACAATTTTGCAAAAGTCAAAATTCTTTCTCATTTTATATACAAAATAAAAAATGGATTACCATAAAATCGGAAATTTCGAATTTGGCAAAATACTATCACATATATCTTTTTCTAATTGCAACAGATCAATTGTTTATTAAAAAACAATATCGAATTTCATAGAAATCGAGTTAATTTAGGTAAAATTCGGCACGACAATTTTGTAAAAATTAAAATTCTCGCATTTTTTATATAAAAAAAAAAGTTTACCATAAAATTGAGAATTTCGAATTAGGCAAAATGATATAACATGTGTCTTTACCTAATCGCAACAAATCATGTTTATTAAAAAAAATCATATTCCATAGAAATCAGATCCAATTTCAAATTGAAAAATAAAATTTAAAAATCTCTTATCATTTTGATACTGTTGGTGTTATATACTTAAGCTTTGCTTTAGTGGATATTACACTTGTTAT
>CACSLK010015970.1:2918592-2938584 GCA_902706635.1 Striga hermonthica
GACAATGTGTAGGGGTTTGATTCAGCTGCTGTATTTTATGTTCTTATGTGTTTAATTTGAATAGTTTCTTGTTTTAAATTTTTTGTGTGTGGTTAAAATAAATGATTTTGATGGAAAGTTTTGAGCTTTGTGCATATGGGTATAGAAAAAAGTACATGGGAAAATTGCAAATTCTTGTATTTTACTTATAATGAAAGATAAGAACTGTCAAGTAGAAGGAGGTTTTAGAGATATTTGTGGACATTTTACGAAGATTGTCAGCGAAGAAGAAGCAAAATGGGTTCGTTGCTGTTAGCTGAAAAACGAGCTTATTTTTCTAGCTACAAGAGATGAACTTGTGTCTACCTTTTACTATTTGTGTTCACCCGAAGTGGCCGGAGACTAATGTAAAAAAAGTGCATTGGAAATGTTCGACAGTTGATAAAGGAGGATTTGTGCTTTATAGCAATAAGTGGATGCACTATTTGAGAATTAGTTAGTAGTTACATCAAGCTAGTTGGAAGTTACCGTTGATCTTATCATGATTTTGATCTTGGCCTCTTTGGGTATGTGAACTTTTCATTGTTACTTATTTTCTCTTTCAGTTTTCTTTTTCGGTGTTGGGGCCGGGATTGTGAACAGAGGGATCAATGTAATAAGTACAGTCTATAATTGTGAAACACTTGCTAGGATAAGGATATAGTTAGGCTATGTTAAGTAATTCCAATGCTCGAAATTTTAAAATTTGGTTACTTTGTGCACATTGTTGGTTGCATGTTAAAGAGAGAAAAAATGAATATGTCCCTCCACTAAGTGAGTCGTTGTCTCGATTTGACATACACTATGGCTATTTCAATGATGCTAACCTTAATACTGAAAACGATCTGTTCGTAATTTGCACGTTTCTGTCTCGTGTTTGATTGTGTATGAAGTAAGGCCAGAATGTTTAGGGGACATGTAGTGGAGCTCTTTTTTTATAAGCAATCATACTGTAAATGACTGTCGTTCCGTCTTGTATGTCTACAGAAAAAAGTTATCAGCCGGAGCACTTTATTTTCATAAAGTCAACCCAAAGACATGTTATATTGTTCCAACGTCTAAACCAGCACACTTTACATACAAGACGGTTTTTTATCCACCTTTCTTATGTATCCTATGATATATCTCTTAATTGTTCTTTCCTATAACCTAATTTTCATGATTCATATGTTTCCTGTTACTTTCTTGTTATCCCCATTTGAATTCGACTTTTTAACAGGTAACTTGCCCTTCTTCACATTTCAGAAGCAATTCTCCATGCACAAAATCGCTACCTTCGCCGACCAAATCTTTCGCACGCAATGATTCATTTTCCCAATCTGTTTTCCACACAACCGTCAAAATGAACACCACACATGCCACCTGGGCAGCCAGAAGCCCGTAGCAAAGGCCCACGAACTCAAGGTCTGTATAAAACGCCAGGGCCACTGCCACCGGCATTCCTATCACGTAAAACGAGCAAAAATTTATCCCGGCCCCAACTCCGGGCCTCGCGCAACCCCTGAGAACCCCACAACACGTTGTCTGCGGGCAGTTTGCTAGCTCGCAAAGCCCGATAATCGGCAGCACATTTATCGCCAGCCCAAGAACCTCACTGTCGTCTGTGAAGACCCGGGCCCATGCCCGTCTCCCTAGAGTGGTCAGCAGAAATCCAAAAACCGATGCGAAGAAGGCCAGCGCAATACCCACTACAGCTGCCAAACGGGCCTTGTGGGCCCGACTGGCTCCAAGTTCGTTGCCGACCCGAGTTGAGATAGATGCACTGAGTGCTGAAGGCAAAGTGTACATGAGGGACGTTGTTTGTATGACTATAGCAGATGCCGCTAGCCCCACATGGGGTTTGCTAAGGTAACCCGCCAAAATCGTCATGAATTCGTACCACCACCACTCCAAACAGACCCCGAGGCAGCTGGGGCCAGCCAGTCGTATTAGAATGCCCCACTCGTCAAAAAAGGTAGTTGTCGAGGTGCATTTTTTGGCCTGAGGCTTCTTTACATAATTTATGTAGCTCAGGAGAAAGAAAAACACGTTAATGTTTGAAACAAAAGTTGAAATCGCGATTCCTTTAATGCCCAGACGCTGGTGGAAAGTGAAAAACACGGTGAGCGGAAAATGCAAAAGTGTCGATAAGAAAGTGCACCAAAGCAAAGGCCACGTGTTCCCTTTGCTACGTATAAAAATACGTAGAGGTTGGAGTATGCTGTTGGCTATAAGGTCTGGTATTGCAAACCTGCAGTAAATGCTTGCCACATGTACCACGAGGGGTTCTTGGTGGAGGCACAGCAAGAGGGGCTCGAGGTAGACCCAAAGAATTAAAATTGGCAGGCTTGCAAGGAGTAATAAAATAATTGTTCTCTGGAGTGTGAGAGTTGATTTGGAGAAGTTTTTTGACCCGTAAGCCTGGGTGCAGAGGGGCTCCATACCTGTGGCAAGCCCGAAAAGGACGGAATAGCCCGTGATGTTTGTGAAGCCGATGGCTAATGCACCACCGGCTAGTTCGGTGCTTCCCAAACGTCCCATGCATGCAACAGAGATCATGTTTTTCAGGTAATTTAGTACGCCCATAGCTAGTATGGGGAAACCGATGTCAGTTACGTTCTTGAGTTCCTCCATTACCTGCAAAATGAAAACAAAAAGATTTTCTATGGATTTGGAAAGTTTTCTATAAAAGATTTTTTTATTGTTTTTTACCTCTGTTGTTGTGGAATTCTTTTCGGCGTGCCCTTTTTCCATGTTCTGCATTTGCCTTGTTTTTGTATTCTTGGCTGTACTTTGGTTGCTTGTCATGTGGGAGAAAGAATTTTGTGGATGGCTTATGCTTTTTGGATCATGAATGTGCGCATGTTCACTCCGTAAACTGGAGTAGAGTGAGAGTTGGACTAGATGACAGAGAGGGGGTTTATATAAGGGTTGCAAGTGAAGTTTCTTTTCTTTAATTTTCTTCCAGTTTTCTAAAAGAAATCTATTTTCTTTTGTTGTTTTATTGGGATGACCTCTCTTTAAATTAGACACCTTAGGCTTCGATTTTGTCATTTTGCCAAATGCGTGTGAACATCTTTACTTCCATTACGAGAATCTTGCAGAGAGCATTATTATACCCTAAATCTATGATTTATTATCATGTCATCTCCACATGTAAAGCTTTGATGGATGTGTAACTCTTGTTTTTTCAGTATCTTGCCAAATTTCGGGCAGCCTATTTATTTTTAAAATCGACGATTATTTATGTGATAAAATATGAGTGACCTAAAATTTATCATTTCCTCTCTCTTTTGTGATTATGACATGAAAGTGTTCTAATATGTGTTTTCATTTCATATATTTCTTCTGATTTTAAGGAACATCTTGATTCTTCCTAATCAGTAGGGTATACCGAGTATTGATTCTATTGTTTACCATTTATGGAGTCTTCCTCAAATCTGTCGAAGTACCTTTCAGCTAGGATATTTGGTATGTATGATGTTGTGAAGAAATATATCTCCATCAACCCTTTTCTGAGTTAATGATTATAAATAATTTTTCTATAGTTGCAAAAAAAGATTAATTTGGGTGTATGTCACATTCTAGCAAGCATGTATTTAACTAGGCAAAAAACTTCCTGTCAACTGTAGCACATACCGTGTCAAGTAAAGTTCGTACAAGAAGCCATCTTTTCCGTAGAGATCGAGTTAGGTTCAAATTGAGTAAGCACACTCACATGCGCACACACGATTTTTCTTTTACAAAAAATAGAAAAACTAATTAATTTCTTTCAGACAAGGCATTTTCGATGGCCAAATTTTCTGCAGTGATAGACATTTGTAGAACTGCTATAATCCTAGAGTTAGTTATTTTTTGGAGTTATTTTGCAAGCTGGCATCATATTTCAATGTCTCTATTAGAAGAGATGCGTGCCATAGTCATCATGCCATAATTTGCAGAACATCATCATCTATGTGCAGCCATGCATATGTTCATGAAAGATTTACTACACATATTCATCACACGTCATCCGTCAAAAAATTATTTTCACGTCTGTATTTACAAAGAGTTATCTGCATGTTCATGTTGTGCAGCTATTTTGCCTTCAGTTTTAAAATTTTTAGTCTATGTCCATTAGAAATTATGGTTTATTGCAAAAGTGACCCTTAAAGCTTAGTCCAATTACCAGGAACTCCAGTTATTCTTGAAACTACATTACCTTACTGACATTGTTTCTCATTTACAAATTATTCACTCGAGAGAAGAGTGCTATTAGTTTTTGCAATAATACGGGGAAAAAGAGTTACCTTTGCCCCTGTTTTCTTTAGTTCGAATTTTAATAGTGCGCCATATTTCCATAAAAGGCTAATTTTGTTGCCAAAAAGTGCATCAGACGTGCATTTATGTCTCGTCATATTAGTCAATTTGAAATCTGAGCACTCAGCAATGGAAATACATCTTATCATGTTCATATATACGCAACCATGCATGTGCTCTTATTTATTTGAGAGCCGTGTAAATAACCTCTCATAATCTTTGTAGGGAAATTGCGTTTCAAGCATTGGATATTGTTGCCCACCATTCAAAGAACGGAATAGCACACCACCCCACTAAGAATCCCCAGAGGTACGAAGAGAAACAATGATGTCATAAATGGTCTTTTGTAGCTCAATTGCTTTAACTTTATTTATTTTATATTTTGGTCTGAAAGTTCCGGTAGTATATTGAGAAACGAAAATAAAACAATCCGGTTCATGTTCTCCATGGGAATAGTGCATTTTGTTGTCATCAGCATTAATTAGTTATGTTCTTTCATGCACTTTTTGCTCCATATTATTCTTACAAAAATCTCCTTGTTGGATACGCAATTTTCTTGGTTTTATCACGCTTTGTGTGGTAGCAACCACCATGTTATGACATTATTATCTGTCTGAAAGCTTAAGCGCATCTTTCTTTTTTCTTTGAAAAAAAAAGGAAGGAAAATAGAAGCAACTTGCACAAAAGTTGGCAATCAAAAGGCCTTTGCCCCACTGCACTTTGTTTGGTGTTTATAAATGACACAAACGGATATGGTATGACTCTTTTGCACAAGCATAGCTGTCTGTGATCCAAGAAAGTGTTTGTGAAGACTTATGAAATGGTTTATCACAGTGAGACGATAAAAGTAGCTGTAAAATAAAAGGTGATTGGTGAATCATCTGAAAAGCAGTCATAAAAACCGTTGAGCTCCTGTAAAAAGTCGAACCAGAAGTATTTTTGCAAAAGGGATGTTAGCATTTTGAACCCAAAAGATGACCATCATTTTTTTATTTTTTTTAATTATTGGAGTCCTGATAGTACCTTTAGACATGGACAATGAAAAAGGTTTAGTGGGAGAGAATCTGTTACAGCTATACTGTCCACATTATTTGGTCTCGTTTCTTGTGTCAACCTGAAGGAACATAAAAAGATTTTGGAAGGCAGATACAATAGAGTCATAAACTCGAGAAATACAGAAATCGACTATTGTCAAGTCCTTGTTCCCCTGATGCTTTCCTTTTTCTTTTACTTAATGCCTTTCAACTGTCCTACCTGGTGGTGCTTTTCCTCAGCTCAGGGTGAATATTTCGTAAAAGAGCGTGTGTGTATGTATGTATGTGTGTGTGTGTGCGCGCGTGCAAGAGAGAGTAGGTTTGTATGTCTTGGTATACACTCGTAAAATACAAGAACAAAAGCAGAAATTAAGTGTGCATAATCTGGTAGAAACTGCATTCGGGGGGGCCATCAATTTTTACCATATTCCCTAATTCTGGAGGGCCATCAATTTATCATATTCTCATATTCATGTTACATTGAAAACGTGTTTTTTTCGGTTTAGATGCATGTTGGTAGTTGTAAAAAGTCGTGAGATCTGAAATATTTGAAGGTTGAGAGCCTGTTTGATGGAGTCATCTAACACTCTCCTAACATATGCATATGCCCCTGTTTTGACCCCTCCAAAAGCAAGTGTAGGTGAAGGTGAAAGTGAAGTCCCATATATAGTTGAGGGTTGCCTTCTCATACTAGTGTTCTTTTAGTAGTTTCTTTAGAAGATGAGTGTTTTTCTAGAGATAGGAGAGCCAAAGTTGAAACATGAGGGTTTTTTTTGCCATCAGTTTTATTATGACGCCATCGGATGGCTTGACTTATGGAGTCATCCACACTTCACCAATAATGTATTGGCATTTCTCCTACAATAAATACGCTTTGGACAGGTGTCAATACATTAAGTGGTGGATGACTCAAAAAAAAAACCATTCGATCCATAGGATTTTTGTTTTGGCAATTACATGAATTATGGTTGTCTAATGGTTGCAACTTCACTAGATTTTCATTAATTACCCCAAAACATGAGGGTTTTTTTGGTCATTTATCCTTGAAAAGAATGATGATGGGATATTTTATCATGTGATATGCCAACTGAGGTGTAGGGTAAAGAGACCTCTCATTATTTCCAAGATTTTGTAAGGTGACATGACATTGTCCTAATTTTCACCTTCCCTTTGGTAGCTCTTAACTAGTAATATGAGTTGATTTTAGGGGAAACATTTTAGGTTTTCTATTTTGGATTAGGGTTGAGTTTAGTTTCAATTCCAACTCAATGAAAAAAAGGTAGATAGAAGGGCCTTTCAAATGTTTATTATGGCAAAGCATATATGAATCATTGTGTTATTTTATTTATTTTAGGCAAATTTGCTCCTAATATCACGACCTTTATCGAAATTGCAGTTTAATCATGACATTTTCACTTCTTCAGATTATAACGCAATCTTTAGTTTGTTGCGAACAATTTGAAAACAGTCATAGCAAAGTTGATGTGGTCGAACAACAAACTGAAGATTGTGATATAGGTTGCACGAGATATGCAAATCGGTGCACCAATTTGCAACAAACCGATTTGCAAAAGTGAATAAGTCGTTATTAAATTGCAATTTTGAAAAATGTCACGATATTATGGGCAATTTTGCCTTTATTTATTTGTATAATTAGAGGTTGGGGGAATAAAATAAAATAATAAAAATAGTGAGGTCACAATCATGTGAAGTGGTTACCAATCAACTCTAATAAGTAGCATCAAAATCAAAACCATGTGGCTATACTCTTAGATGGGAATTAAGTAATTGGACCACTTTTCATGCTCTTAATAATTCAGTTCTTTTTAAAGCAATCTTAGATATTAAGAGCCTCTCAGCAAACATTTGTTCTCTTTATTTAATTTTATCACAGAAGGTATGATGTTTTAATCAAAATTTTCATGATTAATATGTTGGTAGTTAGGGGTTAAAGTTGAAATATATTTTTCTAACTTATTACAATAGGAATAATTACAAAGCATGTTAGACTGTTAGTTATTGTTAATAAAACTCGCAAAACTTATGTTTTTTAATGTAATCACTTGTCACAAAGGTACAATTATTATTATTATTATTATTATTATTATTATTGTTATTATTATTATTATTATTATATGTAGAAGTTTGATCTTGTCTTCTTAATTCTTGCACCACAAAGTATATTTTTCTTAACTCTTATTGAATGTCAAAAGCTACTGTTTGGTTGTTGATGGTTAGGCAAGAACTTTGTATGATTGTATCCTTTTGATTTACAAATCAATGCAATAAATTATTCCGGAGTGTAACTAAAACCTAACATAACGTGGGAGAATAATTCTGTGTTTCAAACAAAATAAAATTAAATAATTAAATAAATAAGAAGTAAATAAATCTGTATTTTCAATGTTTTTAAATCCGGGCCCGGATTAACCTAGGCAAGCCTGCAAGTCACCGGTTTAACCTCGTGTCACCTGGTCAATTGCTGAACTGAGTAATTAATTTTAGAATTTTATAAACTATATATAGTATTTTTATTATAAATATATATATATATATAGATATATAGATATAAAAGTAACAAATAAATATTTATACATCAAAGTTTTATTAATGTTATATCTCATAATAAATATTTACTACATAAATATTTAGATCGGCACGAAGGAAGCTTTCCTTGGTTGATGTATAGATCGGCAAGCCAACTTGCTGCCGATGTGATTTTGAACTGACCGACTCGTGGTTAAGTTAGGCCGGGTCTAAACTTGCTACCACAAATATCAGTTAATTTTATCAGTTAATTTTATCAAGCCCAATATCAGTTAATTTTATAAAGCCCAAACACTTTTATTAATTAATTTTACCAAATACTTTTCTTAGACGAAGAGCTGACTACGATTGGTCCCAGAAAACTTGAAGACCATGAAAGGAAGGTAGTTCCCAGAAAACCATTTTTATACTTTATGATGTCTATAAAACATTTTCCAAAGGAAGCAGATAATTTCAAATGGTATATTATTGGTTATATGTTGTTATTATTTCTAGTATATAAAACAAATTATATACTTTAAGATATTATTGTGTATATTTTCAATATATAAAATAAAATATATATTTTAAGATATTATCGTGTATATTTTCAGTATATGAAATAAATTATATACTTTAAGATATTATTGTGTATATTTCCAGTATATTTTTTGTTTATAATTTTTACTTATTGTTATATCAATGATCTATACAACATTTATATGTAAAACATGATACAAGTACTGTTCAGGATGTAAAAAAAATATAAGAAATTGTCCTAGTCCACTGCAACCAAAATCTAGTTTATATTTGGATTATAAAATGTAATTATTTATATAACATAAAGTATATATATACAAGTTGTACAACACACAAATGAACATAGAACACTGACAAAATAAAAATAATTAAAAAGGACGACAATCAAATAAATTGTCTTCTTATATCAACATAAACTATTAATAGTCATTAAATAAACATTAAAATCTGAAATTCCCATAAAATATACACCCTCAACTTCATATCATAAACCCTCAAATTCACGTCCAGCCCTAGAATTATATAATCACAATCTATGCACATATACATAAAATATACACTTGAGTTTCTCGTAATTCAAGTCAGCGACAGATCGAGACACACATATACATTCGAGTGAAATTTGTCAACCATCCTGATTCTCTCTTCATCGCAACCATCTTCTCTGGGGACATCCGTTCCGCCGCCGCAAATTTTTACACATACACCACCTTCATCCCTTCATCCTCTCCTCCTCCATCCCCCATCCACCAAACTTGTCGGCTACAAGAAGGGCGAGAAATCAGTCGGCCTAGACCACCTAGAAATCTCCCAAGACAGGTTTTCCACCTCCAATGTCGTCTCCCTCGCAGGCCGAGCTGAGGCCAAAGTCGATCGGGTGATCGCTCTCCACCCGAACTATGCCGCTTCTCACATCCTCAGGGCCCTCGCGCTCGATTTGCAAGGCCCTCGCTCTCGACCCGAACGACTCCGTACGGACACACCAAAAAAAAAAGATGGAAATTATCCAAGATAAACACACAAAAGTTAAAAGAACATCAAAACAAGAAAATACGCGACAATATTTACAATGAAAAGTACATGTTGCTTCTCGTATTTGTTGAGAACTCGTTCTTGATCATGGACGAGAATTGTTTCTCTAGTTTTTGTTGTTTTGGAAGATTATGAAATTCAAAATCCAAAATTCTTGTCATTTCATATTTTTAGTAAATCGGTTACTCTCATATTTATGAAATATTATGTTACCAAATATAATAGTTTTTTTTTTTTTCTTTCATTAATCAGTTGCAGTTTTGAAGGGATTACAAGTCCATGATTTGAAAAACAGATTTCATGCATTATTATAATTATTTTGGAAGAATTGGGTAATGATACAAACAATAATACTAAGGAGCCAACTGTTAGTTCCGTTACGGAGCCAACAACCAATGAGACAACTCCATGTAGGGCTGTCTCACATGGCTCCAATGTGGGACAGCCCCACATGGAGCTGTCCTATTGGTTGTTGGCTCCGTAACGAAGCCAACAGTTGACTCCTTAGCATTACTATTGATACAAATACTTTGTTATCAATCATAAGACTGCAAATAAATACAAAATAGGTAGGATATATGTAGATTAGCCATAAGTTTTCCCAAATGAATTCTCTCTTGAGGCTCTATTCATCCAAATCAATTGCAATCTTGGGCCTAAATCACCTTAAGTCCTTGGCCCAAGCACTAATAAACTCTTGGCCCAACCACTAATAAATTCCCATTATCATAATTCATCTCCTCATCCTAAATGGAAGTAATCAATTAATATTGTCCTTCGGCCTTAATTAGCCAGGTACAGTCCGTCGTCCCATTGTATCGCGCACATAAAATACTATGATGTACTGAAAATATTACATAAAACACCAAAGTAAATGAATTCATCCAAATAATAAATAATTTAAAAAAATGCACTGAAAATAATACAAAAACCACAGTAAATAAATTAATCCAATTAATAAATAATTCAAAAAATATAATCGTGCAAATAAATTAATATATAAAATAGACATGTTTTTCGACTTATCACATATCACCCAGAATGTGTTACCTTTCTCGATGTGACGAATTTGTTTTTACAAATTAATTATTATTATTGGCATGTTATATATATGTAATGTACACTACAAGAAAATGATGAAATTCCAATAGAAATTTATTATAATAGAATAATTCCAACGACAATTCCAACGGATATTTCAATACTATTATTTCCGTTGGAATTTTTCAATGGATTCCAACGGAAATTCCAAGAGAAATATTCCGTTGGAATGAGTTTTCCATTGGAATTTCCGTTGAATTTTGACGATTTCAATGGTGGATTTTCCAACAGGGGTGGAAATAAAAATTCCAACAGAAATTGCATATTTCAACGGAAATTCCTACGGTAAAAAGCCGTTGGAAATATAGTCGTTGGAATCACCAAATTCCATCTAAAATTCCAATGAAAAACACATTCCAACAAAATATTTCCGTTGGAATCATTCCAACGGAAGCTATACTATTGAAATATCCGTTGGAATTTCCATTGGAATCTATTACCATAGGATTTTCTGTTGGAATATAATAATTTTTTTGTAGTGGTAATTATTTTTATATTTCTAATTATTATGAGATACAATATATTCTAAAAATTGAGTAGAATAACATTTTATATATATAGTAAAACATTTTATAACCAATATTTTAATAACTTTTTGTCAATGGAATGAATTTTGGGGTAGACCCGCAGAGAAGAACGTTATCCAATTTCAACACGAAATTATCTCTAGTTCAAACTAAGATAAGCTCCGCTGACGTTGGATTATCGATAAAAAAGAAAAGAAAATAAAATAAAATAAAAAAATGGCCAAGACTATGAAATTGATTTCTTATTCGGCCATATGATAAAGCTCCACGAGTGTGCTTATCTCAATCCAGTCTCACGGGGAATTATTTAAAAGTTAAAACCCCTACCTTCAAATATATATCAAGGTTTGGTAAACAAATAAGATAATTTATAGCTTATTTGTTTAGCTTATAAGTTAACTGCATCGTTGACGAGCTTATTTGAAGCTTCCTTAGGTAGCTTTTCAAATAAGTTAATTGAATTTTTTTATTCAAACTAGCTTATCAGTTAATTTTACCAAACACTTTTGTCATATAACCCAGCTTATCAACTATAAGTCATAAAAAATTACTGATAAGTTATAAACTAGTTTATCAACTAGTTTTACCAAACATAACCTAATTGTCTTCGTTCTTATAAATAGTATACAGGATTAGTCAGATTGATTTAGGCTAGTTTGTGTCGTATGACTATGATGCAATAGTCTTTAATTAGACATGTATTTGTTATTTATGATTTATAATTTAGATTCGATGATTTTATAAAAGAGGTGATCGTAGGTACAGTTTTGTTATGAAGTCAATAGTTGGCTCCATAGTGAACTCAACATTTTATATGCAACAACTAAACCTATTATATTAATAAAATTACTAGTATATGTCTAAGTGATCACAAAATATGATATGATTTACTTGTTGTATATAGAAAAGTCGCTCCACTATGGAGCCAATTGTTAGCTCTATAGCAAAATTGATCGCTCGCGTATATTGAAAAATAGTTGTTAAATGCATTATTATGAAAATCGGACCAGATCGGTCGTTCAACCGGGAACTAGTCCATAAGCGGTCCGGTTTGAGTCATTAAACTGCCAGAACTCAAAAACGGTAACAAATCAGTCGAACTGGCTCAAAACCGGTAAAACCGGAAAACAGATAGCGGTCCATGCGGGTAATCGGTTCTCAAACTTGGACTTTGAATATTATAGAAACCGATTAATAATTATTAATGCAAGTTGCTACAACATTTATAGTCATTTCTTGTCTTTCATTGGACTTTCTCGTTCAATGTGGGATAATTGCGAATCAAAGTTTTAAGTCTCCTAATCTTTTATAGCCAATTTTTGCCTTTATTATTGTGTTTGTAATCGATGTGAGATTATCTCAGGCCTCTAGCCTTGTATAGCTACTTTTTGCATTCTTTTTTTACTTTCAAAATCAATGTGGGACTAAATGATCCTTGCTTTAACACAGTTTCACTATGTATGTCAAGATGAATATCACATTATCATTAATTAAACTTTTTTTTTGGTCGTTAAATTAAATTTTTATACATCAAAATCGATTCTACATCAACAGTCTCACGGCAACTAAAGCAAAGTGGGCGACCACAATCTGGTCCCTCACTTGCTAGTCAACATAAGATAAAAAGGAGCAAACCACATTCCATTTAAGGAGGCTAGGCCAAGTCATTTCCGAGGGATTTTCTCTCCATGTCGGCAGGTACATTCAGGTACAAAGCAAATATATTCCTATAGACATGGGTTTTAATCTTCCAAATAATGAACTCCGAAGTTTGTACCGCATTTTCAAAAATCTTTCTATTTCGAGCAATCCAAAGAAAGTATACCGTAGACGTGAGACCGGCCTTTGTTGCTTTTGTTCTCCAACCGGAGCCTTGAGACTCCTTCTTAATCCACTTCAATGCACTCTTTAGAGTGGAGAGTTGTCACCTCAATCATAGCCAATTCCGGATGGCAAGCCACACTTGGGCCGAAAGGGGGCAAGTGAAAAAGAGATGATCCTTTGTCTCGGAAGCTTCCCCACAAAAGGCACAAGTAAGGTCAATATCAAGGAAGCCAATTCTATCTTTGGTTCGGAGCCTCCCGAGCATAGCAAGCCAAAGAATAAAGGCGTGTTTGGGGGTATTGGCGGGCCCCCAAACCACACCTTTCCAAGGGACGAGCGTGCCTTGGGGTCGGAAGAACTCGTAGACGCATGAAGGCCCCTTGGAGCGAGACTTGGAGTCCCAAAGGCTAAGAGTGGCCTCGGCGGCTTGCATGCTACCCAACTTTTCAACTATTAGGTTCCGAATGTCATAGAGGTTTTTGAAAAGAGGGGAATCGTTCTTGTTGATGGTCCATTGCCACACGGATTTTTGCTTTAGGTAAACATGATGAACCCAACGGTACCACAAGGTGTCTTTCTTGGCTTGAATATTCCATAGTGTTCGTACTAGCAAGGTTTGGTTCCACGCTTTTAGGTCCCGAAGGCCTAGGCCTCCCTCCGAATGTGGAAGGGTGACGGTGAGCCAAGCCACCAGCGCCATCTTTGAGACCCAAAGGAAGTGACGGCATCGTTGGATGATAAGCGAACAGACGGTCGATGGAAGACGGAAGATAGACAACCAAAAGCATTCCATGTTGGTATATGTGTCATAGAGACAATCATTTTAAGGACATATATACATGATCACATTAATAATTATATTGGATTATAATTATGGTATTGCAATTAATTAAACAATTGTTTGATTGTTTGCAATTTATTAATTAATTGCTCCCTTGAGTTAATACTGTCATTAACAGAGTGAGATGTTAATCGATAGAGTATAACTCTTAAATTGCCTCAATCGATGATCATTAAGAAAGGGATATTAATGATACGTTATAGATTGACATGTGGTCTGCCATCACATTCTTCGAGAATATAGTATGTCTCACTACTATGAATAATTGTTATTCGTGATGGACACATGGATACTTTAGAGAGTATTGGTATACCCTACCGATAAACCATTTGTTTATGTGTCTATGGGAGTAACGGTGTGTAGAATGGTGTAATAGTCCTTTAACTTGAAGTCAATACGCAATTCATGTATAGAGTGATTTACTTAGACCTAGTCCAACGCTTACGCCCTTATGGGTAGACACGGGCTTGTGTTGGGTAGATCATGATATACATGGAATTGGTAGTTGAGCCAAGATGGGATTCATTCCTCGAATATAGTTTCGAGAGAACACTCGTTTTCTCTATACTGGGTTGATAAAGTCACTGGCCAGTGCATATGATTATATTTGAAATGGTGTTCAAATGTAATTGATAAAATCAACCAGTAGGATGAGATAAAATGATTAAGTTGTTTGGATAGACACACATTCAAGTCCTAAGCTTAATCGAGTGGGTCGTGAATGAAGGGACCGTATCACTATTGAATTCTACACTAAAGGTTTGTTTGCTTTGTCTATGTAAACGTACTTCATATTTTGAGTTCGTCCTTCGACGCAGTCTAGGAGTTTCGTAAGGATCATAAATTAGATTTATGTCAATATATGAAGGCCTATAAGGTCACACAATATGCAATCTATTTTCCGGCTAAGAGTGAATCGAGAGTGTTAATATTCAATTAGATTGGAATATTTAATTTTAGTAATGAGATTATTTTCTATTAGATAGAAAATATATAATTAAGTTTAAATTGGACTTAGACTTAATTAAATCATTAATTGGATTAGGTCCAATTATCTATTGGGCTATAGGTTGTCCAAAAGCCCACATAATTAGGTTTAACCTAATTATAAATAGGTGGGTATCTCTTTATCAGTTCTAAGAGATCAGATAATTGAGATACGCCGTAAAAACACAAACTCTCTTTGGCTTTCTGACTGAGGAGAAGGGATTCACTGCGTTGGATCGTGCACCGGGATCTGGATTGCGTGGATACCATAGTTGAAGACAAAGCTTAAACTGTAAGTTCTCGCGATCTAGGATCAAAATCGAATAGCTATAACCGGATCTTCTTGTTGGTAAGAAAATTTTAAAAATTCCGCTGCGTGTGCGATTGATTCGTACGACAAAAATCTAACAGTGGTATCAGAGCACGGGGTCGGTGTTCATAGCTATTTGATTTGAATTAGACTCATATGGATCTAAAAATCTGCTAATTGCTTTAAACTTGGATTAAGAATTTGGGTTGCTGCTTTTGTTGTTTACGAACAAATTCAAGATCTGGGAATTTGATTTCCAAATTTGATTTACAAACAACTGATTTGGAATCGCCCATCGTTCTGTTCGAACAAATTGATCAAAATCTGGGTTTTGAATCCCTTCCCGTAACTATGATTATTGTTCGGACCTGCACGTTTAATTTTGGGAATTGAATTTCGTTTTGTTCATCTGAATCAACTCTTGGAATTGTACCTGCCCGTCTCCGATCTAACGTCGACTATCACGGCGATTGTCGCCACCGCGGCTGAACGCCGGTATTTTCTCGGCCTAGGGCCACCGCTGGCCAACTGAAAAGGGAGCAGCCATGGCCGACTGCGGTTTCCTCCTCGTTTCTCGATGGCCGCTCGCTTTTGGAAGCGAGACGCCGTGTATCACCGGTACCTTGGACACCGGAAATCCGAGCTTCGAGCTCGCGGTCCGCCATTAATGGCGGACGCCTTAAAAAAATAAAAAATAAAAATAAAAAGGAATTACTTACCTGCGGTTTGACCGCCTGGGGAGGAATCCGGCGAGAGCACACCGCAGTGGGTAGACGCGTCCGGGCAGAGGCCTGAGACGACGGCAGGCCAGGGAAGAAGACGGACGGCTGAAAACGAAATTAGGGCTGGGGCCTAATTTCGAAAAATTGATGTTTTTCAAGGACTGAATCGAAAATTTCGAACTTTTCGTTTATTGCAATTGAGTCCTGTGGCCAATCTGCCAATAAAGATCTTTTGAAAAACTGTAATTTGGTCTTTGGGGCCTATTTTAATTTTGGAAATTGGCCTAGGGCCTGTTTGTAATTCTTATAAATGGTTAAGGGCCTGTTTTGCTTTGGCTGTATTGAAAATTCAGACTTTTGAAAAATCTCAAATTATGGTTATTTTGCTTGTTTCAAAATTTTGAAAAAAAAATCCCTAAAATTGAAATTATCCATTGGGGTATATTTCAAACTAAAAACCATTGTCCAACGACTTCTAAATATTTTTGAAATATTTAGTGAACGAAACGAAGCTTTGAGCTTGTTTAGCAAATCAAAATTTTAGAAATTTTGATGAATATATTAGCACTTTATTTTGATCCATGAATTTGCTTGACATATGTATTTTGAATACATCATTATATTGTGTTTTGAACCACATGAATGCATGAGTAATTAGATTACTTAATTATATGTATTTTGAATACATATTGTTATTATTTATGTGTTTGGAATATTATAAATGCATGATAATTGGATTATTTGCTCTTATTTGTCTAACTGAAATAAATTAAATAGTATATTTATTTTAGTTAGTGTCTGCGTTATATATTGCCTGGGTAGGCGGCGCCCAGTATTTGTCGGACCGCGTTATATATTGTCTGGGTAGGCGGCGCCCAGTATTTGTGGACCGCTATATTATGCCTGGGTAAGCGGTGCTCAGTATTTGTCGGACCGCGTTATATTATGCTCGGGTAGGCGGCGCTCGATTTGTGATATTAGTTGGATCTTGTTTGAATATTTGATATTTAATACCCCGTTCAAATGTTCCCCTAATAAAATATAAGTCTCATCTTGGATGCATGACGTCACCCATCACAATTGAATGAGTGCAAAAACTTCTTCGTCCAAAAGTATTTACACCCTAGTATTTGCTTAGGGCTACGAGGCTCAGACTCATTCATAGATGCATATGTTTGTGATCGTGTGATGGTTTTGACTTACTTAGTTAATTCTTGTCGCCCTAGCGTCGGAATGATCTGAGGACGTCGATCAAATTAGATTTGATCAACCAAGAGTTGTAATTGTTTACAATTGGTTTAGAGACCTACCACTACATACATTATAGTGATCATCCCTAGCTGGGACTATGATGGGATGGATGGGGATCTTGGCTCACTATGACTATATTTGATATGAGTTCGTACTCTTCTGAAGGGGTCGTAGAGTATGTAAAAATAGTGGGAGCTAAATTAATTAAAAGCCATGTTAATTTAGTTAACGAATGTGATCATGTTGTTTTAATTCCTGTTCTATATATTTCTCTAGGTTGAATAAGATGTTGAACTTATCATTGAAATGTTTGATGGAAATGAACAAGTTGACTGGACCGAATTATCTGGACTGACTGCACCTTTTGTGGTTGTTGTTGTTGTATAAAATGAGTTGAATATGTGTTGGACACAAAGGTGCCCATCGTGCCTAATAAGACTTTTTCTGGGTACTATGCGTTTGACCATGATACTCATAAAAAGTATTAGGATGATAAAATTTCAGTATAATGTATCGTATTGTCCTCTATGTCAACTGGGTTGAAGAGACATATGATAGCATGAGTCCGAATGAATGTGAGAGCATTAAAAGAGACTCTATGACCCACGTTCTCAAACCTTGGAGTTTGAACTGTTGAGAGACGTCTTTAAATGCATGCTACATGATGAGATAAGGTCTTTGTGCATGTCGTGGAGATGATTTGACTGATTGGGAGTCTGACTTCGTTTGAATGAAGCTCCCAGATCACGTCACTTTGAATATCATCTTGCAGTCGCTCTAGTTTCATATTTTAACTTCATTGTGAATTTTTATATGAAATGCTACGAGGACAACGATGTCTTAGCTGCACAACATGCTCAAGACTTACAATCCATTAACTCTTAGGAAAGGTTGTACTCATGGCGAGTTCTTTTGCTAAATCTTACCAAGGGTAAGAGTAAGTAGAAGAGAGGCTGAAATTGTTTCTAGGCCTACAACTAGAAGCCTAAGATAAGGATGAATAAAAGCTGAAATTATTCAATGATGTATTTTCTGCAAAGAAAAGGGCGTTGGAAGAGATGTTGTATGTGTTTCAAGGCACAGGGTGTTGCGAACATTGCATATAATTTGTTTGTTTAAACAAAATTTAAAGTAATATGAAAATCTCCTTTTTCTTATGGCATTGTAGATTTGGTCATATTAATGAGACATTATTATCAAGGTTAAGTACATTAGATTACTTAACATCATGTGACTTTGAGTTACATGAACTTTGTGTATTTTGTCTTAAATGAAATGATGACCAATAAGTAATTTTCTTGGAAAAGGGACAAAAGCCTAAGAATGTCTGAGTTGGTCTACATTGCTTATGTGGACCTTCCAAAATTCAAGCCAGGAGAGGTTTTTCATACTCCGTTATCTTTACTAATGATTTTAAAGGCTAAGTTATATGTGTCTTACGGAACACAAATCGAAGCCTTAGAAAATTCAAGAAGTATAAGTTTGGAGTAGAGAAACAACATGACTAAAGTATCTTTTCGATTTGATCGAGTAAAAGAGTACTTCAGCATGGAGTTTCTTTATTACTTGAAATTTCATGGAGTCCAATTGTAATGGATACCTCCTAGGACTCATTTAATGGAGTTTTCGAAAGGAGCAATCAAACCTTATTAGATATGGTTAGATCCATGTTAAGTTTCACCACTCTTCCACTTATCATTGATGTTATACCTTATTGAACTCGATTTACATTCTGAATAAAGTTCCATTGAAGTCAGTTGTAAAGACGTCATATGAATCATGACGTGGCAAGAGGCCTTGTCTTTAACATATGCGAACCTGGGGTTGTCTAGCATATGTGAAGAAACTTTTAACTGATAAATTGGAATCTAAAAGTGAAGAATGTTATATTGAAGGTTATCCAACACGAGGATACTATTTCTATCTTCCTAGGGGAACATAGAGTTATTGTCTTTAGATAGACAAAGTTTCCAGGAGAATATTATTTTTTCAAGGAACAAGGTCGTGTTGTGATAGAACTTGAAAAGTTCAAGAAATTCAAAATAACATTGAGGTTCAAGAATTGTCGTTTGGTATTGACAAAGATTTAGAGGGAGGTATTGGTGATTCCCTAAATAGAAATTTGTCATTTGATGAACAACTTCTAGCTAGTGGGAGTAACATGGGTGAAACTGTAGAAGTGCAGCACACTTATATACAACCAATACCTAAAGGCTTGGATGTCGTTCATTCTCAATAAACGCATGCAAATGTGATTTTGAGAACCCTCTAATCGTTGAGAAACTCCAGCATACAAGAACCTCTTCAAGATCAAAATGTCTAACAACAAATGCAAATGTAAAACTCCGTAGGTTGACTAGAACTCGTCGTGAACCAATTAGATTGTCTTTCCTCTTGGAGGATCACGATGATGTAGAGAATCCTAATGAGGATGATCTCAGGACCTACACTGAGTTTATGTAAGACATGTACTCAGGAAGGTGGCTAGATGCCATAAAATCATAAATGGACTGGATGTACATGAATCAAGTTTAGAACTTGGTTGGTTTGCCAATTAGGGTTAGACTTATTGGATGCAAATGAGTTTTCAAAAGAAAACAGATGCAAAAGGCAAAGTACAAACCTATAAGGCTTGGTTGGCTGATAAAGGTTATGGTCAACGTGAATGCATTGACTATGATGAGACCTTTTCACCAATTGCCAAAATGAAGTCCACTTGGATTTTACTTGTAATAGTTGCATACTATGACGATGATATTTGACAGATGGATGTTGAAATCGCTTTCCTTAATGGAAAAATGGGAGGATGTATAAATGATACAATCTAAAGGTTTCTTATCCAAGTCAAATTGAAAATTAGTATGCAAGTTACAAAGGTCCAATAGTGGATTTAAGCAAGCCTCTGGGAGTTGGAATATCTTTTTCTACAAAGTTACATAACTGTTTGGCTTTGTGAGAAGTAAGAAAGATCTATGCGTTTATAGTAAACGCAATGAGGTTA
>CACSLK010015970.1:2982013-2993986 GCA_902706635.1 Striga hermonthica
GGCTGTTAATTGCATGGGGGATAACGGCGATTTTCGGGCGGAGGGCGGGAGAGAGTACGCTCTGAGTGGGAGGATAATGCTGAGCGCCATCGTCGTCCTCTTCGCCGTCATCGTCTTCATGGTGGCCCTCCACCTCTACGCCAGGTGGTACGTCGTCCGCCTCCGTCGCCGCCAGATCCAGCGCCGCCGCGTCCACCGTCGCCTCAGCCGCGGCCAGATCGTCATGTACCTCGACGCCCGGATCTCCGCGGCTGCAGTCGTCGACCGCGGCCTAGACCGGGCGGTTCTGAACTCCCTCCCGGTTTCTCTCTACTCTCCGGCTCCGGCGCCGGCGGAGTGTGCTGTCTGCCTTTCGGAGTTCGAGGAGCGGGAGATCGTCCGGCTGCTGCCCAAGTGCGGCCACTCCTTCCACATCGACTGCATAGACATGTGGTTCCACTCTCACTCCACCTGCCCACTCTGCCGCTCCCCGGTCGAGCCGGTTACCTGTCGCCTTCCCGAACCGGAGAAGAAAGTCGATGTGGCCGAACCGGGATCGAGCTCCGTTTCCCAGACGGGGGATTCGGACGGCACCGCGGCGTCTCTGGGTGCGGGGAGGAAGGGGATGGGGCCGGCCGGCATCAGGATAGAGGTGCCGCCGAGGCGGGTCGAGTTTGAGACTGAGTCGACTTGGAGCTCTCCGGCGGGCCGGATTTTGTCTTTGAGGAGGATACTCAGCATGGGGAGGAGGTCGGCCGCAACGACGCCGTCGGGAGTGGGGCCCACGGGCGAGTTGGACTTGGAGATCGGACTCAGCGATTCGAATCGGGTTCGGACGCCGACTTGAGGGAGGCAGATATTTTACGAAGTAGCCTTGTGCTTTCGGGCAAAACGACATTGGGCGGCTGTCCGAAAAAAATCTTGTGGGTTTTAATCCGAAATCTGTGGACACGTGGCGCAGGAAAATGGATAAGAATTGATGCCCAGTATATTTTATTTTTTTTCCGTCCCTGTAATTTAATTTAATTTCGTGTATAGATTCTATAGAATTATCAATTGGAAAAAGGCAGGTGAATTTATCCCGTGAGAAAAGCATACACAGTTTACATCTATTGAGTGCCATAAGTTTATTATTGGGAAACTTTTAGTCTTCCTATAAGATTTACAAATATTTTCAAATTTATCTTCATATGAAAGTATTTTTAATTATACCTAATGAAACTACTTTATTTATGAGATTACATCAATAGCAGTTATCATATAACTTTCATTCCCCTTTTTGTGGACTTGATTAAGAGAGAGAAAAGAAAAATAATAACTGATTAATTTATTAATTCCTTAATTCACGCAACTTGTACATTGTAATTCAAAGCAGCCGCCAGGTAGTATATTTTGAGTTTATGTTAGTATATATTCAGTGTATGTTGCAAAAATTATATAATTCACGCAACCGCCAGGTGATATATTTTGAGTTTATGTTAGTACATATTCAGTATATGTGCAATAAAAAATAACTCTTCCACAAAAAAATTATATCTTTTTTTTTTTTTTTTTACTTTTATACATAAAAGTATATAGAAACATATTATAACATTTACTTTTATTCCATATACAAACAAATCTTTTAATATGTTGAACATATATTGAACATATACTCCATATACATACAACATATAATGAACAATAAAAAATTATGTCTTCTTTTTTTTTTACTTGAAATATACGCAAAAATATACCTAAAAAAACGAGGACGTGAAATTTTATACCGAAAAAATTATGTCTTCTAATATACCGAAATTTTGGGGGGGAATTATTACCTGACATACACCAAAAATATACTTCAAATATACTAAAAATGTGCAACAGGTGCAGAAAGGTAGTGACAAAGTGTATAGCATAGAAAGAGAAAAGATACTTCGGATAGAGATAAAAGTTACCTGGGATATACCCACTAGATAACCAGATAACCAGAGAAAAGTTACTTCCGATATACTCGGATATACCCAACATATAACCCAAGGAAAAAAAGAATTATTAAACAGATAACCAGAGAAAAGTTACTTCGGATATACTCGGATATACCCAACATATACCCAACTCGGTTTTGTAAATATACCTTCGAATTATATATATTTTCAACGCATATGTGCAAAGGTTATAAATTCTTAAACACCCACTAATGCTCAAAGCTGTTATTATTAAAAGTAAAATCAAATCATACAAGAAGAAAAAAGGGGCAAATTCTAGGAAACACGAGACAGATTCTTCTTGTCATTTACTATACATATATTGTACATATATTGATCATACACTAATTTGTATAACGAAAAAACAAACATCGATTTTTCCAAACCCAACCAACCATATCCCCCAACCATGGCAACGCCGCAACCCTCGACGATAACGCTGATGAAAATTGAGAACATCATAAAATTAGTAACATGTTCCTTGTTATGCATGGACTGACGCAAGCGTATGAAGCACCTCTGCCGGGACTGAGGGCCGCCCCAGCCGAAGGACTTGTCCGTCTAGACCCACCACAAGATAGAAGAAGGGAAAAGCGCAAGCTGCAAACTAAGCCCCGACCACCACAAGGGTGGCGATCTGAGCCCGCCGCCACGCCCGACCTTCACGCCGTCCGAAATCCCAGCGACCGCCATGGCGACATAGATTTTGGGAGAAATGCACATGATTGTATCTGCATATATCCAACAAATCATCAGCAAAATTATTTATCATCAAGAATTAGATATCGATTCTCAATAGTTCAATTTTCGCAATAAGATATCCGCATCAAACGGCAAACCTAAAAGAAAAATCATGCGTATTGAATTCAAATGCCAATCTTTTTCACTAAAGTGAAGATCAAAAGGAAACACAATTTTTTTTTTTCAAACTCAAGTCTCACACACTAGTTCTCTATAACATAATTTCACAATTTCATCTGCTAAATGACTACAAGTTTGCATGAATATGTTTGATTCTGCTACAATAGAGATGGAAGATAGCAGAGAGAGAGATATAGATGATAGCATAGAGAGGATAGGAGAGACATGTTATTTTCCGTTCATTTTGGTAAGGTTATAATTCATTTCCATTAATTATCCTAATTGCATTTAATTAGGCCCAATAATTGCTAAATAACGGTTACATCTGATAATTCTACATCTTAGGTATAAGTGTAATATTTTATGCTTGTTTTGGTAATTATATAAATAAAAAAATAATTGGTATAAAGGTGTAATATTTATCATTACTTATTGTAAGGAGTGCAATTTCTTCTTTATTATTCACCATTTTCTTTCCCCCAATTTACACACTTTAATTACAAATTAGGGTCATTCTATGAAGTGGCTGGCCCACAACCGCGGCCGGCAATCGCCCAACCGGCCCAGTGTTGGATTTTAGATGTATGAACCCAACGTTCACGCAGCGGAATTTTAAAATTTTTTCTTACCAACAACGAAGATCCGACTACAGCTATTTGATATAATTCTAGATCGCGTGAATGACACATGGAAACTTACAGTTATTCGTCGTTTGTCCTCGACTATGGTATCCATACAATCCAGTTTTCCGGTGCACGATCTAACGCCAAGAACCATTTCCGGTGAAGAAGCTAGGAATTCACGATCCAGAAATCTAGAGAGTATTTTATTTTTACGATAAATCTTCTCTCTTCTTCTTTCATCTAATGATTGTTAAAAATTACAATGTGATAATGAACTATTTATAATTAGGTTAAACCTAATCATATAGGCCTTAGGAGACCCTATAACCCAATAAGTAATTGAATCTAATCCAATTAATTAATTTAATTAAGTATAAATTTAATTTGATATAATTTAATATTTTCCATCAAATAGAAAATTATCTCATTACTAGTTAACAACTTAATTTAATTAAATAGAAAATAATCTCATTACTCATAAATAAATATTACAATCTAATTGAATATTTAACACTCTCGATTAACTTTTTTTTTATTGCCGGAACGATAGATATAATATATAAAAGGCACAAATGTGACACCAACTGAATACACACCCAACCACCAGCTGAATAAAACTGAGAGGACAAGTCGAAAGACCGCCTAGAACCGACCTAACAGGGTAATACCCTAACAACACAAAACACGACACTAAAACGACCCCAACAGGGTAAAAAACACGACACTGACACGACCCTATTGTGTGTCCTCACAGGCCTTCATTTATTGACAGAAATCTAATTTATGATCCTTACGAAACTCCTAAACTGCGTCGAAGGACGAACTCAAAATATGAAGTACGTTTACATGAACAAAACAAACAAACTTTTAGTGTAGAACTCAATAGTGATACAGTCCTTCATTCACGAACCACCTGATTAAGCTTAAGACTTGAATGTGTGTATATCCAAACAACTTAATCATTTTATCTCATCTTACTGGTTGACTTTATCAATTATATTTGAACACCATTTCAAATATAATTACGTGCATTAGCCAATGATTTTATCAACCCATTACAGAGAAAATGAGTGTTCTCTCGAAACTGTATTCGAGGAATGAACCCTATCTTGACTCAACTACCTATGTATATCGTGATCAACCCAACACAAGCTCGTATATACCCTTAAGAGCATAAGCGTCTATACGTGAATTGCATATTGACCTCAAGAGCCAAAGGACTATTACATCATTTTACACACCGATACTCTCATAGACATATAAACAAATGGTTTATTGGTATGGTATGCCAATAGTCTCCAAAGTATCCATGTGTCCATCACAAATAACAATTATTCATAGCAGTGAGTCATACTATATGATCTCTAAGAATATGATACAGACAACATATCAATCTATCACGTATTATTAATATCCTATTCTTAATGATCATCGATTGAGGCGATTTGAGAGTTATACTTTATCAATTAACATTGTCTCACTCTGTTAATGAAAGTATTAACTCAAGGGAGCAATTAATTAATAAATTGCAAACAAATCAAATAATTATTTAATTAATTACAATACCATAATGGCATAATTATAATCCAATATAATTATTAATGTGATCATGTATATATGTCCTTAAAAAGATTGTCTCTAGGACACCTATACCAAGACCCAAGACTTGCGGCCGCACCCTAGGCGGCCACCACTGCCGGCCGTACCGTCCCCGGTAGTTCCGTCTTCAGCCGCCGACCGACTGGAAAATATACTTTTTTTTATTTCTTAGTAATTAAAATAATTTATATATTAAATTTTTTGAAAAAAAAAGAATTAAATTAATTTTTTGATTTAGGTAGTTATTATTAAGGGTAAATAATATTTTCCAACCTGTACTATACGTGCTTTTGGGATTTTCAACCTAAAATATTATTTGTTGTAAAATGCAACCTGAACTATATATACAATCACTATTTGCACGCTCGACCACATCTTGACCATACACGTGTCCTTTTTAGCTGTTGATCGAATGGTCAAAAAGTAGTCGAGCGTGCAAATAATTATATATATGTAGTTCAGGTTGCATTTTACCAAAAAAAAATACTTTAGGTTGAAAATCCCAAAAGCACGTATAGTACAGGTTGGAAAAAATTATTTACCCTATTATTAAATATGTTAATTAATAATAAATATGTTAGTTATAATTAATATATTATACACAATAGTGAAATTATAATTAGTTTTAATATAAGTTGAAAAGATTGTATAATTTTTCCATCAATTAGTTTGTATAGTTATATAATCAAAAAATGTGCTTAAATTAATCATGTGTTTACGAATAATTATTAAATTAAATTTTAATGCTTTTTAGAATAATTACTTGTAATATTTAATAATATATTTTAGGAAATAGTAATAATTAATAATATTAATTTTGATTATTTGCGTAAATATTATTAATAATAATTGTAATTATATTATAATAATTAATAAAATATATGAATTTAAAAATGTTGTTTACTAATTATTAGTTTAAATTGTTGATTTAGTCTGGTGGACCTCTGCGACGAGCCAGCGTTGAAGAGGTTGTCGAGTATCATGGTTCTAGACCCCGACACACGAGGAGTCGATATATAGATGCTTCCTTTCGTCGGGAGAGATACAAGTTGTTTCGTCATATTTGGGTAAGACAGACTGGTCAGGCTGACCAGGCTGGCAGTTCAAGACCTCCATTTCCTCCGGTACAGAGTGGTCAACAAACTTTATTATTGTTGTCTGGCAATATGAGACCTCTACTCCGCCGAATTATTCTCACGAGTCGACAGGCTGCAGGAGTCTTCAGATGAGTATGAAGACTATTATAACTCTGCAGATGATCAAGACGTTGTACCTCCTCTCTCACGACCACAACCACGACAGGCTCCTGCACGACCTGCTCCTCCACGAAAGGCTGGGGGCCGTTTTGCGGGCACCAGATCCTCCTCAAGTAAATAATTTACGTACTTATTGTTGCTTACCATTATATATTAATAATAGCATATCATTGTTACAGTTAGTCACAATATGTCATATATATATATATATATATATATATGTTCTATTCTAATACAGGTACGAGTAGCAAACAACCTAGGAGTTATGAGCCCTGGATCGTGAAAGGCCCAGTGTTCGGTGACCCATTGAGAGAGTGTTATCCTTAACTTTCTAGGGCATGTAACCTCACGTATGTCTACTGGAGAGCTTAAAGGCATGCTGAAATGCCAAAACAGACACGGAGAGCACGCCAATTTGAGTAATTGGCTCTTTGATATTTTTATTAAAAAGATATATTTTTTTTATGAAATTATTCATTGTTGTCTATAAATTACATATTTTATGATACTATTTTTTAAAATTGGTGATATCTTATCACAATTTCATAGTTCATATGACAAAATTTATTTACTTTTGTCACTCGAATGCACATTATTAATAACCCTTTTGATTTAATCACAAAATTACATATTTTACAATGAATTCGTCACATTTAATAGTTAGCAATGACTTTCATTTCATAATGTCATAAATTTATAGATATTTATATATAATGACTATTTTTATAATTAAAAATATTAAAAAAAACACCAAATTTAATTAAATGGTTAGATCATAAATGATATAGAAATTTTTATGAATTGAAATATATAATACAAGTTTCTCTCTCTCTCTCTCTCTCACACACACACACACGTACATATATATATACATACATATGTAAAGAAATATGTAATAGATGATAAAAATAAGAATTTAGAGCCATATCTCATACATTCATATAACATAGTAGTGATGTAACTGACTTTAACATGCAAGAAGTTTTGAGTTCAAGCCCACTGTTGGGAGAATTGGGAGAATCAGTAAGAATTATATTGGTGGATGACCATGGACTTAAGATGAACCATGTGGTTCAAGGTGGGTCATGTTGTAGCCTTCGAGTTGGATAAACAATTTTTTGTTCCTAAAAAGTCCGTTAACCATGTGGTTCAAGGTGGGTCATGTTGTTGTAGTCTTCAAGATGGATCAACAATTTTTTATTTGTTGCTAAAATCCGTTAGTAATTTGTTGCTAAAAACTCGTGGTAATCCTTTGGAAAAAAATCCGTTGGTAATTCGTTGGGAAAAATACCGTTGGTATTCCGTTGGGAAAATCCATTGGAAATATGTTAGTAAACAATCTGTTGGTATCTGTTGCAATAATATCCGTTGGTAATCCGTTGGTATATTCGTCACTAATATGTTGGCTTTCTGTTAATAATTTATCAACAGAATGATTTAGCAACTAAATTTTCTATTGAGAATCCCTTGTCAATCTGATGAAGCATTTCCGTTGCAAATTTGTTGGCAATGTTTGTTATGTTTTGTGGTTATTTTCTTACATTTTATATGATTGAGTTGAGTCGTTTTCAGGTTCGTATTAGCGTCAAACCGGTCTATTTTTTTCGTGTTTTATGTGTTTTTGATTTCGTCATGTGCTTTTGTATTTTGCCCTATTTTCGCGTTTCTTTTAGTGTATTGTTTAGGTCTAATTTTCACAATCGGGAAGACGAGCTATTTTCTGAGACATTTATGAGCCATGTACGAACCTTATCCGAGTTATCTGGGCCAGTTTCGAGTTGTTTCTGGGTGTGTATGACTTTTGCCCGATTAATTCTTGAGACACGACCAATTCCAGTGACCCCGAGCTGTTCTTGATCATATTCGAGTATTTCGTGTCTTTGACGATCGATGATGTGTCCTGTGCTCTGTCACGTCTGTGACCTCGCATCCCAGCCCGCGCGCTCCTGTGCGCCGAGTCACCCGTGTTTCTGCAAACTCGCGACCACGCGGAGCAGCCGGCGACCTTCTGTGTGTCGTGGTGCCCAACACTACCGACCATGCTGGCGAGCCCGCAACCTTGCGAGTGTCGCCCTGCCGCGCCTCGCCTCGTCATCCTGCCGCGACCTGCGTCCTTTTTCATGTCCGCGCGAGTGTCGACCCTGCTGCGTCCGCGCCCGCGCCCGTATCAACGACGTCGCGAGTCCCCCGTGTCACGCCCGCGCCTTGCCACCTGCACCCGTGACCAGCGGGCCGTTTACCGAGCTCGTGAGTGTTCTACTTAATGTGGGTTTTTTAGTGCGTTTTTGGCTAGTGGGTATAAATACAGTTAGTTCTTTATAATTTGGGGACCCAACTTTCATTTTCCTACTTTCCCACTTTGGAAAAACTTTATTTTTCTATTTTGCTCTCTATTCTCCCCTTGGAGATTCATGTCATCATTTTCCGGCAACTTTTCCGGCGTTCTCGTTTTTGTCTAAGTTCCGAACTTTTGAAACTGATTTTCATCTACTACACAATAGAAGATTGGGCATTTATCTTTAAATCTCATTAATTCGGTTTTTGACTCGTTTTTGCTTATGATGCTTATCAAGGTGAATGTGAGTATTGTTGGATGATGGATGAAAAGTTTGGACTTGATTATTTTTTATTGCTTGCTTGAGTGTTTATAGGGATTAATTGCTTGTCTATCTAGATTAGAGGTTAAGACTCTATTTAGAGCTTAATGACATAGGGTTAGGGTTAATTACCTAGTGCTCATAGCTTGCATGTTTCTCTTTGTTATTTGTTTTTCTTTTTGTGTCGATGGCATAAAAACTCGATAGTTTAATTTCAATATTCGCTCATTTTTGTTTGTTGATTGCTATTACTTGTAATTCTTCGCTTTCTTAGTGTTAATTCAACCCCGAACTCATCGATTAGAATGTTTAGGTGTTTGTTTTCTCGTTTTGTTTGTTTTTGGAATGACCCAAGGTCGGTAGATTGGTTACCATCTAACCCACGATTTTCTATCAAACTAAACGGCGCCGTTGCCGGGGAAGGCAAGTAGAAAGCCCAATTTGCTACTTAGTTGTCCCTTTTTCATGTGTTTCTCATTATATTTGTGAACCTTGGTTAATTTCCGTATTACTCTTGGTTTCTCTTGCTTTTTGTAGATAATTTATGTTTGTCGCGTTTTGCTCTTGTTTCACATTGGTGCATTCACGAGTATAGTTGCTTGTTTATGTTCATGCGAGGTAGACGAAGGCGTGGAACCTGAGAGGAGACACCACCCATCAATTTATACGTCGAACTCAACATAGACGAACAACAACCCGAACCGGAACAAATGGCGGACCAAGAAGAACAATTGCCACCACCGTCCCCCAACATGAGGTACTTTGTCCGACCGATCAATGGAGATAACACCTCATGCATCGTGCACGGGGAGGCGGCCCAAAACTATGACCTCAAGACTATCCAAGGAGGTGTCTATGCAATTCACAATTACCAAGTAAGAAAGGTGTCTATGCAATTCACAATTACCAAGTGGATAGCAATGTTAGTAAATATCGGTCTACGGTTGCCAAGTGCAAAGTAATTTTTGCATGGAAAAACAACGATGTTTTTAATAATTTTTCATGATGAACATTTTACGATTACCTAACAAATGCTCTATGTATTATAACTTATTGATTAATACTATACAATTATAAATTTTACCAGAAAAAATACAGTCGTGCATCACACGAGGTTACGTACTAGTATATATAAAGAGAGAACCTATTTACCAAAAACAGTAACAAGAAAAGTAAACCATCATTTATTGCATTCTATTTTTGACAGTTTTTTTTAAAAATTATTCATAAAAAATAATCAGCTATATATGCACCCTAAATTCATGGATTTTGTTGATTTAATTTAGGTAAATTTCGACTGATGCTTACAATTTTGCAAAAGTCAAAATTCTTTCGCATTTTTATTAAAGAAAAACTGATTACCACAAAATCGAGAATTTCGAATTAGGAAAAATACTATAACGTATCTTTTACTAATTGCAACATATTAATTATTTATTTAAAAAATCAGAGTGAATAGAAATCGGATTAAATTATGTAAAATTCGACATGACAATTTTGCAAAAGTGAAAATTTTCTTAAGTTTTATTACAAAAAATATGTTTACCATAAAATCGGGAATTTCGAATTAGGCAAAATTCTATAACATGTATGTTTACCTAATTGCAACATATCATGTTTATTAAAAAAAAAATTAAATTGAAAATTAAATTTTAAAAATCCCTTATCATTTGACTATTACTTTCTTTAGTTCGATTTTTTTAACATAAAATAGAGTCATATTATTGATTTGCAATTCAAAATGAATTCGGATTGGAACATTCCAAAAATTTGGATTTTGTTTAATCCTCTAGAATACAAATTTGAAATTGTTTGCATACACTTACAAATTAAATAATGATTGCGTGCACTTATAAATAATTAATTAATTTATTTAAGCCTATCTCGAATCCTAGTATAATTTGTGGTTATATACGATGTACCAAAAGACCAAACAAATATTATATTTTTTTTTTTCAAAATAAACACCCAGGAGGGTGGGGGGTTAGGCCGAACCCCCAACCTGTATATATAAAGGCCCTAAGTGGGCTAACAAGTCAAAATCTACAAGTACAATGTCTGGAATACATCAAGTCAAACGAAAAACGAAACCAAAATCGTAAAAGAAAACAAGAAAAGGTTGGCCTCAGCTGCCAGTAATACAAAGATAACGTCTCCTGGCGCGGAAGGGTCCAGGCCAAAAAGTCAGCATCCCGGGACAGCGGAAGAGCGGATGCACAAAAGGTAGGACCGACTACACAAATATGAAGGAAGGGTATCCCATCTGGTCCATCCGTATAAGAATAATGTTGCGTACAAGGTATGTTTACTAATATAAAAGTTACATTTTGTTTATTCCAACACATGCGTTTTACGTTATTTCAATCCTCCAAATCTAGATGTTTTCCTTAATAAAACTAGTCCGTGCATCGCACGGATACCGCACTAGTTGTTCTTTCAAGAGGGGATCATCAAAGTACTGAAAGCAATTAAAATACAATGCAAAATGAGCATAATGAATTTTATTATATAAATACTCGTTTTCGAGTACAACTTCATTGATTATTTGAAAGTTTTTAAAATTATTCTCAATCTACTCTTAATTTTTGAATTTAACTCTGCGAAAATCATTTCATGTTATAAATCACACGAAATCACTCAATCTCATTGATAATACAATTACATATTACAAATGTGTATATATATATAGAAAAAAATTGAATCACAATAATGAGGGGTCACTCATACAAGATCCCTCTTCAGATCTGCACGAAGCCCGGCACGTAGGGCACGGCGGCGCTCCTGACCCACTCGTCCCCGGCGAAGACCACCTGCGGGGTAAAGCTCTCTGCGATCTTTGGGGTGATCTTCTTGATTCCCTTCCACTTGACCCTCTTGCTGAGGTCCGACCCAGCCCCACGGTTCTGGTACTCCCCATAGTACAGCGTGTCGAGCGCAAAGGTCCCCATCCACGGGGACCACCCTTCAGGGGCGATGAACCCGTCGATGTTGGACTGCATGATGATGGTGCGCGAGTACTCCTTCCACGGGCGGCCGAGATATGCCGACAGTGCTGGCTTCACAGCCAGGAAGCCGGGCTCAGCCACAATGT
>CACSLK010015970.1:3017117-3033406 GCA_902706635.1 Striga hermonthica
CTCTCCATCAGGACGCCTCGCACTTGACCGGAGTAGGACAAGACCTCACGCACCCGACTATCCAAATTCATCTCGGTACCCTCGAAAACGGCAAGATTTCTCCAACGCCACAAACGCCAAGTTGTGAGCCCAAACAAAGTCACCCAATCTTCCGCTTCGGGAAGGAGACGACCCGAAAGATTTTGTAACAACCAACTCCGGAGATTGAAAGAGAAGAACCGTCGCCACTGGGCCCGCGGGACTAAACATTGCCACATTGGCCTAGCCGTCTCACAGTCGCGCAACACATGCAACGTGGACTCCACCGCCGCTGCGCACACCAGACACGCAGGTGAGCTCACCATGTGCCGTCGCACTCGCATCTCGTTGGTCAAAAGGCTCTCCCTCGCAGCCAACCACAGAAATGTATGGACCCGCTGCGGCCCCCCCACCTCCAGATCAGCCTCCATAAACCATCCTCACGACCAGCACCAGGTTGCTGCAACACCGCATAAGCCGACTTTGTGGAGAAAGACCCATCGGCCGACCACCCCCAATACATACCATCTTTTCGGCCATCCTCCCGTGGCGGCGGGATCGCGGCAATTCGAAGCAAACAGGTCGCCGGCAGCCACCCTTGAAATGCCGGCCAATCCCACCAGCCATCGGCCCCTACGTAAGCGTTAGCGGGGGCAAACAGGAACTCCTCCGGAGTCGGGCAAGTCCATTAGGTTTTTTAAACATGCTGCAGTAGCCGAATTATTTATAATTAAAAAAGGCAGGCTAACCCGCTGAACCTGCAGCCAATGGCGGGGCGGGTTGGGCCGACATTTTACAGGCTCGCCAGGATGACGGGCTTCAACGGGCTACGAATTGGCCCGCCCTGCCAGCCCGCTTTGACAGCTCTACCCGTACACTACACATAACTGCCACACCCAATCCTTGCTTAACACATAGCAGGTCGGGTAACAACCAAAAGGAAAAAACGCACAGACGCCTTAATAAGTGTCTTACGACATCGTCCATAAAACGGAAAATAAAAATGCAACACTAAAAACACATAAAATGCATAAATATAAAAGTAGAATTTCTTCCAAAATTAAAATAAATTTCACATGATTCGTCTCTTTATTGCAATTCGTTTCATATATATATAGAAAGAGAGATTCTATGAATACTAATTTGGTTGAATGGAAGAAAACCCCGGACAGTTCAATGCAGTCAATGGCCCTACATCCGAGCAGGATTATATGGTATCCCCTTATCGGCAATCCAGGAATCCCCAACCATGAACTCCCCTGGGGCGAACGCCGCTGCCCCTTGGACAGACACGGCCTTGATCCCTGGCCACTTGACCCGCCTGCTCAGGTCGGCCCCTGGGCCCTTGTTATTCACCTCCGCATACCAACACGTGCCCAGATTTGCTGTCGACCCCTCCCACGTAGCCCACCCGTCAGGGTTTATCACCCCATCGATCTCGCTGTCCATCACGATGGTCCGCGAGAAGTCCTTCCACGGCCGGCCCAGGTATGCCTTGTACGACTTGTCGTTCACCGGGTAGTCGGGCGCCGGAAGGATCCTGCAATTCTGGAGCACGGTGGCTGAAGTCTGGTTCACGAGGGTCCTCCCCTGTGCCGTCACCATGCACATCTTCTGAGTCTCCAGTGGCTTCCGGATGAGTAGGGTGCAGTTCTGGAAGACGGCACGCGCGTTGCCAAAGATGAAGTCGATTGTGCCGCTGATGGTGCAGTCCCGGTAGAACTGGCGGTGGTTGTGCGCGTACAGGGTGTCCTGGAACCCATCCAGCTGGCAGTTGTGGAAGAGCGACATATCAGCGGATACGCGCACCGCAACTGCCTGCATCATCTTGGGACCTGCCCGGTTCTCGAACCCCATGTCCCTCGCTATGAAACCGTCCCCCTCGATTGCTGTACGTGCACATAACTTTTGAGTGAGCAAAATAAATAAATAAATAAATAAACTTGGATAAATATTATTACTTTCTTACCCACGGTTGTAGTCCAGAATGTTTCATATCCACCTACGAAGCTCTTGTCCCCGACAATCCTCGTCTTGGTGGGGCCATCCCCAAGGAACATTACGGACCAGGTTGTCCTGTTCACAGTAACATATTCCTCATACACACCTTCTTTGATGTAAATCACAAACGTCTTGTTACTGTTTTGCGGGGCTTCCAGCAGGGCTTCGTTAACCGTTTTGTACTTCCCGGATCCATCTTTCGCTACCACCACGTTCGGGCGGATACTCTTGGCCCCGGCCTCCAAAAGCCTACGACCTCCATTAGTTTTGCCTCTGTAATCATACCCATAGTCGTAATCTTTCAGCCCCAGCCCGTATTTTGCAGAATCTCTTGCTCCAAACAGCCTGCGACCTCCATTAGTTTTGCCTCTGTAATCATACCCATAGTCGTAATCTTTGAGCCCAAACAGCCTGCGACCTCCATTAGTTTTGCCTCTGTAATCATATCCATAGTCATAATCTTTGAGCCCGGCTATAGAATCTCTTGCTCCCAAGTGTCTGCGGTTTCCTTTCTTATGGCCTGCGTAATCATAATAGTAATCGCTGCCGTCTTCAGGCGGATCGACTCCGAAAAGCCTGCGACGACCACCATTGGTCTTACCTCTGTAATCATAATCATTATCATAATCTCTAAGCTTGAACCCTGTCATCATGAGGCGCCTCCCGGTGCTGGCCCCAGCTGGCGCTAGGAAATCCGTTAGCTGATTCGCTATTGCCAGCCCGTTTATCGTCAGCTCACGCGACAGTTTCAGAAGCTTCTCCATTTTCTTGCTTGCTTCACCTTCTATGCCCTCGAAACAATCCATGCACGTGTCCTGGTACGTGAGGGCCCCCGTGAGCCAGGTTTTGATATCGTCGATCAATAGGCGAAAATCGTCGGTCGTGTCGAACAGGGCTCCGAATCGATTGACGGTCTCTTCGAGGTCGTAAATGGAGTCATCCAGAAGCTTACGGCACGTCTTGTAGGCCCCAGCGGTGCGGGGGTCCCGGGCAGCCTCTTGAAGCGGGCCCGTCTGGGTGATCACGCGCTTGAGCTCTTGAATGGCCGTGTGGAAGCCTGCCTCGATAAGGGCTTTCGGGTCGGAGGCATTGGAGGCCTTGGTGAGGGCCGAGACGCACGTTTGCTGGTAGTGGGTCGTTTGGCAGAGGTCTTGAATGGCCGCCTTTTGGGACTGGTTGATGTTGTCGTGGACGTTTTGTTCGTTTTCGTGTTTGTCCCGGACGAGGAATACGGCGGCTGCCGCCACCACCAGGACGGCACAGAGGCCGATTACAGCGACTTTTTTGAATGCCATTCTTCTGTGTTGTTGAAGGATTGAAGGATTATTTTTTGTCCTTCAATCCAAGGATCGTTGGACCCTGGTTAAGGGTTGATGTTTCTGTTTTTAAATGCAGTGGGAGAAGTAAATTGAAAAGAAGGAATTAAATTTGTTCCTCAAGGATCCTTGGACCCTGATTATTGTGTTGATAAATTGTTGGGGAAAAATGGGTTTTATACAACTAGTGGTTGAGGGAGATGAGTTTGTTTAGAACGCGGAAATTTTATGGTTAACAAGTGAGAACAATTGAAAAAAAATTTGAAGCTGCAAATGTATCCTTAATATATGGGGGGTGTCAGGTGATTAGAATTAGAGCGTGTGGATTGATTGTCCCTAATTATCTCATTTTGTATTACTAATTAGGGAAAATAACACTTTGCGAGCTATTCGCGATTTTACACTTTGCCCACTAAACTTTTTCCGGTGACACTTTACCCCTTGAACCTTGAAAATCCTTGCACTTAATGACTTCCGGCCATCGGAGATGCAAAATGAAGGGCAAAATCGACCTTTCAATTATTAATTTACTTTGAAATAGGAAAACACTGAATTGAAGTCATTTCGGTGCGGTTTCGAAGTCACTTTTTTTGTTTACTTGGATTTACTTGGACGAGCTACCGTTTCAATATAATGGATTTACTTGGCCGAGCTACCGTTGCTAACAAAGGCCGAGTCCGAGGACGAACTAGTGTTGTATCTGTCCGTAGGTCATGTGGCGGTGAGCTCGGTGTTACTAAAGGAGGAGGGGCACTCGCAAGAACGGATCTAGTATACTAGCTGGTTGCTGCAAAGGGGCGGAAGCTAGATACAACGACATCGAGAAGGTCATGCTCGCCTTGGTACGTAGTCACAATGCGCAAGCTACGACCTTATTTTTTTTAGCTCTTAGGGTGGCAGTGCGAACAAACCTTCCGTTGGGGGACACCTTTGGACAATCTACAGCTTCAGGTCGACTGGCCAAGTTGGCAATCGAGCTTGGAGAATACAACATAAAAGTCGACCTTTGAGGGAGATCAAGGCCCATGCACTGACAGATTTTATTCAAGAACTAACAACTGATTATAGAAGTGGTCATAGATCAATTTGTGTGGATGGTTGTTCGGCCATATGGGGTGTAGGAGTTGGGATACTTATGACGTCTCCAAAAGGACATCTCCGTTAAATTGTATAGGTTTTAACTCCTTACTGATCGCCTACCAAATGTTTGGAAAAAACTCATTATACTAAAAGTCAAAAGTGGGTACACTTGATGCATCCAAGGTGAAAGTTTCCCTTATCATACTCGTTTCATATCACATTACTAGTCACATGAACAAGGAACTTATTGTGATCTCAATAATTCATCATAAAGAAATGTCGTGAACAGAACTTATAACGCGCTCTTTCTGAATATACCAAAACCTTAGCATGTCTTTAGCTCATTGTCGCAAAATATGCGTATAAACTCTAGTTAAATACGATTAAATGATACATTCGTGCGACAAGTTTAGTTAAAAATGGTAGAAAAAGAACCTTGCAATGGAATCCAATTCTTGTGGGGTAACAAAAAGATACATTCAGGATAAAGCAGAAGCCGCCCATCTTATCCTGCCAAAACAGAGAACATTGAAGAGAAAAAAAATTATTAAGTTAAGGTAGTTATCATATCTTTAAAAGCCCCAAGAATATGTGAATAGTTCATTGGATACTTTACAAAATAACCATTTTCCCATTCCTTAAACAGAAGATATAAAGCTAGACTATTCCGTATTGCAGAGAGTATGAACAGAATAGATTCTTATTAGGTCTGTCATCTAAAATCTTTCTGACTTAGACTCGATTCATAGCAGCACATGGCAATGTTCATACTCTAAGTGCATGCATTGTATTTTGCACAAAAATATCTAAGTTATAAGTACAGCCATCTTTTTCATCTCTTTTACTGGATTCGTACGTTTTCGTTATCTTATCACATGTTTGACCAATTGTTCGATACGGGTGGAAAGAAATAGAGTTTACTTGTGATTAATTATTTTTGTTAACGGATTCATTGTTAGAAAATGTTAGTCCTTTTAACTTGTTGTAAATATTTATATACTATATATACCAAGATAATTCTTGAAGTTTCGTTATTCGATCTCTTCATAAAGCATTGACGTCTATCTTTCTAGATAAAGTATCGACATATCAGTATTGTTTATGTTTTCTATTTGGGAATGACTATCAGTGTATCAGCCTCAGATTTCCACTATTTTGCTGCTTTTTTTGTAAAGCATAAGTTCTTGTAAATGATCCCAAACGAATTGCCACTTGTCGTAAAGCAATTGGTGCCACATGGGCACATTCTAATTTTTTTCCCCATAATATGAAAACAGGGCTTTCTATATAAAGGGCTGTTTACTCCATAGACTCTCAACCAAGAAAAGTATAAGCTACACTATTTCCATCATCTATATACTCATATATAATACTTAGAAGAAAAAAAAGAAGGAAAAAGAAAAAATGGGGTACAAAGACGAACTCCTTAGAATAGGGAAGGATGGGTTTGCAATAATAGAAGAACACATGGAAAAGAAGAAGTGCCAAATATGGTCTCCGAAGAAGAAACCTTATCCTCCACACGAAAGGCCAACAACAGTTGAATCCAAACAACCTCGACTGTATCAATATCAGCCTAAGCAAACTCGCGTCTATCAGGTAAAACCACTTGCAGAAAACGAGGTCATGAGGGTGAACAAGTATGAGGCCGTGGATTTTCGTGGGGTGTCGATTATGGACTATTCTAAGAGGAGTGCCGAGACTATGTTCTACTAACTATGCAAGCATGCATGACTTTTATCAACCTTTTACTAATAAAAGCATGCTAGTCTTGTTGTTGTAATCCTGAATAATTATGAAGTTACTTTTATGTATATTTTACTTGCGGTTCGTCGCTTATGTAAGGCTGATTTTATAGCGATTTCTATGCGTCGGAATGCAAAATGATGCCTGTGTTCTCTGCTTTTAGAAGAAGAAATCAATCATCAAGTTAGCTATATAAAATCACTAATTAATTTAGCTACGTCAATTAACGTCGAGGTCACCTCTTTGATTCTTTTACAACAGAAAAACACCTAAATCATTTGCACCAAAGTTAAAAACTCGACGAATAACTACTATTTTATATTAAACTCGATAATGTTGTCATTTTACTTGTAAAAACAGAGCAACCAAAATATTTACTAATTTCTCTCTTGGCTGTAGAACTTTTGAACAGAAGTTTCTGACAAGTTTTAGTTGGAGTCTGAAGCTTAACTGATAAACATTATAGTTATGAAACAGTGATGGTAAAATAAATCATTTCATTTTAAAAACCTTACACTGGTCCAGGCCCGGCTCTAGTGGGGAGGCAACCTAGACATGGGCCTAGGGCCTCCCTTTATTTGGGGCCTCATTTTTCTTTATTTTTTTAATATTTTATATTATGTATTTGTGTTGGGTTTTGTCTATCTACACAAATGAGGCCTTATTATTTTTTTAATATTATATATTGGTGTTGAACTTTGTCTATTTAAACAATTAAAGAGATTAATGGTTAAATATGGACTTCACTCATTACACAAATGATGGGGCTAATAGCAAAATATATAATTTGTGTTGGAAATTGAGGCCCTAAATATTTCTTTTTTTTTCATATGATATTCGGTCAGAACAAGTTGTTTGAGAATAAATATTCTTTGTACTGATGTGATTTTTATTTCCTTCTATTTGTTGTCCTCGTGACTGAATGAATGTAATTTATTAAAGATATACTGTAACCTGGAGGTAATTTGTCAATTCTAAATTCAAGAAAAACAAGATTTTTTTTCAATTATTTATTTATTTAATTTTATTCGTTTAAATGTATGATTCTATATGCAAGTAACCCTAATTACCACGTAAATTCAATTCCGAAAAATTCAAAAAAAAAAAATTGTCTAGGGCCTCCGAATTTCTGGAGACTGCCATGCACTGGTCATATATATAAAGTAAATAATGCTATCAGTAATTGATTATAAAGTAAAGCTATTAGCAAAGGATAATGCTTTTGGAATATACTGAAGCCTCTCAACAAATTACAGTTATTACTCTAATTATTCATGCCTTTTAAACCCTATTTAATCACATTAAATAGTGGTCACGTTGAGATAAGGCATACTTATCTCAACGTGACCAGTATTTAATGTGACTTATCTCAACGTGACCAGTATTTAATGTGATTAAATAGGGTTTAATCTCTACATTATTTTGTATATAAATACTAAAATATTTAGGTGATTTAGATTTTGTAGTTGCCTAAAAATGTATGTATTATTGAAAATAAAAAACATGTGAGGATAATTTATCAAAAGGGCCACATTTTTTTTAAAAAATTTCAGCATAAATTCATGAAATAATAAGGAAAAAATTATTTAAATCTATTTTTATTTCATTTTGAGAATAAACCGTAAGCTATAATAGACAAGTCTTTTGAGGAAAGGGAACTTTTTGAGCTGGAAAAAAATCGAGTATTCTCGTTTTTTATAAGATAATTGAAGTTTCGATAGAGCGTTCAGAGCGTCTGGTTTAGGCAAAGTATGTAATTAGAACAACCACAACACCTTGTTTTATTTTTTCATGATGTTGATACGAGAGACAGACAAATTTTGTAGTGAAAATCATCTTAATCGAATGACACGAATTCTCTACTAACCAAGTATATATACACAAAAGTAGAGCTACACATACTGAAAGATAACCTAAGGCTAATATAGTAAATACACAATTATACACAATAACACCCCCATCAAGTTGGAGCATGCAGATTTCGTATGCCCAACTTGCCAAGAAAGAAATCGAACTCATGCTTCCCAAGCGCCTTGGTAAAGATGTCAGCGACTTGTTTCCCAGAAGGAACATGAGTAGGAGGAATGAGACCCTGTAGAACAACATCACGAACAAAGTGGCAATCCACCTCTATGTGTTTGGTGTGCTCATGAAAAACTGGATTCGCCGTAATATGCAGCGCAGACTGGCTGTCACAATGTAACCGCATATGTTGAGAGTGAGCGACACCAAGAGTAGATAATAGTCCCCTTAACCACTTCAACTCACACAATGTAATAGCCATCCCCGATATTCAGCCTCAACAGAAGAGCGTGCGACAGTAGGTTGTTTCTTGGTTTGCCAAGAAACAGGAGACTGACCAACTGAATAAATAAACCAGAAAGTGAGCGTCGAGTGAGAGGGCAAGACACCCCAATCCGAATCACACCATGCATAGAGTTGAATGCAATCAGTACGAAGATAAATCCCATGACCAGGAGAGCCTTTTAAATATCGAACCACACAAAGAGCAGAGTCCCAGTGAGCCTAAAGCGGTTGATGCATAAATTGAGGGAACATATGCACCGAATAAAACAACTCAGGTCGAGTCACCGCCAGATAGATAAGACGTTCGACTAAACGACGATATTGATCGAGATCAGAAAATAGATCACCTTCAGCAAGAAGGAGCTGATGGTTCTGCTCTAATGGAAAATCAGCTGGCTTGCTCCTTAGTAGTGCGACCTTAGCTATGATGTCAAGAGCATACTTCCGCTGACAGAGAAAGAAACTAGAATTTCAATACCCAGAAAATACTTAAGCAACCTAAGATCCTTCATGTGGAAACAACGACCCAAGTAACTCTTGAAGGCCGCAAAGGATGTGGTATCATTCCCGGAAACAATCAGATCATCAACATATATCAGGACCTGCATATGGACAGAACCACGATGCAGTGTAAAAAGAGAATAATCATGATAGAACTGACAAAAAACATACTTCAAAGCCGTAGCCAACTTGACAAACTAGCAGCGGGAAGCCTGCTACAAGCCATAGTGGGAACGACGAAGACGGCAAACCTTCCCAACGCTAGGCTGAAAACTAGGAGAAAACTTCATGTAAACCTCCTCAGTCAAATCACCATGAAGAAAAGCATTGTGAACATCCATCTGGTGAACTTTCCAATGCTTAGCAGCAGCCACAACCAAGAATAACTGGACTGTAACCATTTTGGCTACGGGAGCAAACATCTCATGATAGTCAAGATCTTCACCTGAGTATTGCCCAAAATCACCAACGCGCTTTATAGCGCTCATGCTTGATCTTAAATACCCACTTGCACCCCATCGCACGCTTCCTAATGGAAGAGAAACTACATCGCACGTGCAACTATTCTCCAAGCATGAATCTCATCCTGCATAGCGGCTCGCCATCGAGGATCAGTCACGACATTGAGGATGAAGTGATGACGATGAAGAAGATTGTAGGAAGCAAGAATCCAGCATATATGCTAACGAAGGTAGTGACCATTGACAAACTCAAGTTGTGCTCAATATCAGTTGGCATGCTAGAGTAACAGACCGGAGAAGACTACTGCAGTAATTGAGGTGTGAGGACAGATTAAAATCAGTCTTCAAGTAGGAGATTGTGAAGTCAAAAAGGGGTTGCGCCCCCTCATTTCGATAGCAGTCAAAGAAGAAAAATGCAGCAGCAGCAGCCCGACTTTGTTGACAAGTATCAGTACACATTTGTTGAGAAATTGTGCACTCCCCCTCTATAAATAGAGGGTGATTCTGATGGCAAACATATAACCAAAAATACAAGAGAAACACACAAACAAACAAAAAAGAGAGAGAGAGAGAGAGAGAGAGAGAGAGATAATAAAAAAATAATAATTTAGCTTTTGTGTGTATTTTTGAGTTGTGAGTTGTGAGTGAGTTTGAGAGTGTTTTATAAACACGGGTATTTTCTTTTCTCCTAATAAAATATCTGCAGTAGTCTAGAGACGTAAGCATTATTTGCCGAACTCCATTATCAATATGGCGTGTCCAATTTTTCGCTTTTATTTCACTTTTATAGATCCGACTCCATGAAAAATTCAGCGTATTTTTCCCACCAAGAAAAAATTGCACTACTACTTTGGACAATAATGAGTTTTAATCAATCAACAGTAGTCCCATTTCAGTTATGCTATTCGGACCAACAAATTGATAACCGAAAGACTTGAAATCCACATATATCAAGAATTTGGAATGATCTCGATTCTATATCTTTCTAGTTGAGTTAATTTTGGTTGTTTTGGACAGAAAGAATCAAAATTTTCACCGACTATTCCACATTACTTCAACTTGACTGAACAGAATTGATTCCAGCACTCGTTCAAATTTTCAGTCGTCATATATATTTTCTTGATGATATAATTTTGCTCCCTAATTTTCTTGATAAACGAAAGGCATATGCCTAAATGCTAAACACAAGTGTTCGACTCAATTATTTAATATTCCCCAATCAATTCAAACAAAAAATTCCAGTATAACAAAAACCAGCCAAGTATGCTTGAACCCATATCCTCTTCATTTTTATACCATAATAATCTACAAAAAAACTATGCATTTTCCTTCTCTCCTATATATATATAAAGCCTTATACCCACACGAGTTCACAATAAAAAAAAACTCTTAAACCTTCGAAAAATGGCACGTAACAAAGAGGTCGTCAGTATGGCCGATTGCATCTTCACACTTGTCGATCATTACATCAAGCGAAAGGAACACCAACCTCATGAAGCTCCTCAGAGTTCACTAATTGTTTTCGGACAATTGCAATCTCAGGTGATCTGCCGCTACCCTTACGTGAAACAAGGTTCTATGGTTTGTTACGCGAATCCAGCTGTTTCCGCTGAACGAGTGATCACTTTCACGAGCGATCAAGCTAAGGGGTTCGATTCGAAAAATGTGGCGGCTCATATTGACGACCACTCAAAAAGACAGACGCGCGTATAGCTGGTTAAGTTAACTATAACAACTTCATTTTGTGGGGAGGGAAAAAGCAATAACAGCTTTCATGCAGTATATATAGTTTTTTTGTTTATATTGTATATGTTTCCCATATAATATGCAGAATATAGTATTCCAAGGGTTATTAATAAATAATGTGCATTGTGTACATATTTATTATAAAGTTTGTATCCTGAAAAGTTGTATTAGTGAGCGAGTTCGTTTCACTTTTTCATTTTATTTTGTATTTTATAGTACTCGATTGTTCGACATATGTTGATAATTAAGAATCAGACTACTATGACCGGTAGATATGGTAAATGCTTAAGTGTGCCCTGACGCACCTTGCTAGGTATGTTAGGGCCTTATGTGAATTACATCCCTCTAAAGGCGCGTGAGAGGTAAGGAGGTAAGTTTTTTTTTTTAAAATGGGACATGTGTCCCATTTTTATTGGGTAATGAATTTCATATATCATATTAATTAAATTAAATTAGCATTCATATTTTGTATCAAAAAATAAAAATAAAAATACCAAAATTCATAATTTTTCATTCTCTACAAATAGAGACCATATTTGATATTTTTTTGGAACACAATTAATTTATCATTTTTTACAATTAATTTATCTTATTGGAAGATTATGACGCAAATCTATAATTAGATGAATATGTTACATAGTTAGATGAACATGTTATAGAGTAAGATGAACATGTCATAGGATAAGATATGTTACATTTTCACATATGAAATTTAGTTGAACATATTCTAAAATAAGATGAACATGTTACATAATATAATTAACATGTTATAGAATAAAATGAACATGTTACATGATAGAATACATATGGACCGTGCATGCAATGCCACGTCAGCTCGTGAAGCCATGCAAGACAAGACCGGTCAACGAGAGGCCAAACCATGTCAACATAAAATAGCATGGAAGGAAAATGACAAAAACCAAGATCATGCAATGAGAACCGTAGGATAGTTATCATCCTGTGTATAAATACCTTACCACATTTGTAACCTAGGGAAATGGAAAAACAAGAAAGCATGCTGTCATATGTTTCATGAAAATGGAAGAACCTGATTGAGCTTTCACTCCCTTCTGCTGTCTTTTCATTTTCAAATCAATATTACTTTAATATCTTAACATGGTATCAAGAGCACTCAATATCTATTTTGTTCCTTGGACCTCGAGATCCACTCACCCCACACTCAGATCTGCTACTTGTTTTTAAGTTCATGTGACTCTACAAACCTTATCCTCAGATCCACTGCTCCATTTAAATCATGTCATCTTCAAGATCCTCAGAGAGCAACGTTAATACCATGGCCACCAACCCCACCCCCTTCATTCATCCACAGCACCAGCTAATCTTCATTAAACTCACAGATTCAAACTACCTGTTATGGAGGCAACAAACCTACAGTGCTATTGTTGGGTATGGTTTAGAAAGCTTCATTGCTGCAGATTCCACTCCACCCCCGAGGTTTCTCTCATCTGGCAGTACAGATGCACCCTCTCTCAACCCAGAGTTTACCACATGGGTAAGACAAGATCAACTACTCATGTCTTGGTTGTTTTCATCACTGATTGAAAACCTTCTTATAATGATGGTTGGCAAGACTAACTCTCAAGAGGCGTGGAGCTCCCTGGAATCTAACTTCTCTGGGCTCTCAAAAGCAAGGCTTATGCACCACAAGCTGCAGCTTCAAACCCTAAAGAAGGGATCTAGCAATATGAGAGAATTTCTGGGCAAATTCAAGGCCTGCTGTGATGCCCTTGGTGTTGCAGGAGAACCAGTCTCAGAACAAAATCAGATCTTATACATCCTTGCTGGGCTAGGCACTGAGTACAACCCAACTGTTGTGGCTGTGACATCAAGATTGGAACCCTACTCCCTTAATGAAGTCTATGCTATGCTACTCAGCCTTGAATCTAGGCTAGATATCTCCACTCAAACTCTTGTGAACCCAGATGGCTCCATACCCAGTGCTAACCTAGCTCAAAACAATTCCTCTACAAACCAGAAATCCCCCTCACCCTTTCCCACCAACAACAACACTAGAGGAGGCGTTTCCAACCACAGAGGTAGAGGAAGGTCTCTCAACTACAGAGGAAGATGTGGTAGGGGCTACAGAAACTCAAATGCAAGGCCATCTTGCCAGCTGTGTGGCCTCATTAATCATACAGCAGACAGGTGTTTCCACAGATATGATAGCTCTTATCCTCCACCCACCACCATGCAAGCTCAGACAGTTCAGACTCAACCAAGCAACACCTACCAGGAACACAGCCATGGGACTTCACATCTCAATGCATTGGTTACTTCACCTGATCCCAACCCAGATTCATTGTGGTTTGCTGACTCAGGAGCATCAAATCATGTCACAAATGATCTTGCCAATCTCAACATTGCCTCTGACTATCAAGGGAACAACAGACTTCATGTTGGTAATGGCTCAGGTTTGTCCATCTCTCATATTGGCAATTCTCACATTCAACACTCATCAAACATGTCTAGACCTCTATTTCTTAAGAACTTACTTCATGTGCCCACCATAACAAAGAACTTACTGAGTGTGTCACAATTTGCTCTTGATAACTCTGTCTACTTTGTCTTCTATCCTACTCTTTGTTTTGTAAAGGACCAAGTTACACACCAAGTTCTTCTCCAAGGTACACTTAAAGGGGGCCTTTACAGCTTTGACTTCACTTGCTCAAACACCTCATCATCACCCAATCAGAAGACACCATCATCTCCTTTACTTTCTGCAAATGTTGTTACTTTGAATAAAAACAATGATCTAGCCCTTTGGCACTTTAGACTTGGCCATGCTGCACTTGATGTAGTTTCCAAAGTTATGAGATCTTGTAACCTTTCAGTTTCTATGAATGATAAATTTGTTTGTTGTTCTTGCCAACAGTCAAAGTCACACTCTTTACCTTACTCTTTGTCTCATGCAGTCTATAATTATCCTCTTGAATTAGTTCATACAGATGTCTGGGGTCCTTCCCCTATTCCATCTACTAATGGATCCAAATATTATGTGTGCTTTGTTGATCACTACACCAATTACACCTGGATCTACTTTCTCAAATTGAAATCTGAAGTTAAGGATGCCTTCTTTCACTTTGAAACCTAGCTGAAAACCAGCTTAATCACAAAATTAAAGCAATCCAAAGTGACTGGGGAGGTGAGTTTAGAGCACTCACTTCAGTGTTTAATGAATCTGGCATTAACCACAAACTTTCATGCCCATACACACCAGCTCAAAATGGAGTTGCAGAAAGGAGGCACAGAACTATAGTTGAGATGGGGCTAGCTCTCTTATACCATTCTCATGTTCCCCTAAGGTTTTGGGATGATGCCTTTAGTGCTGCCATCTATACATTAAACAGACTACCTGTCAAATCTCTCAAATTCTCCTCACCTTTGGAAATGTTATATGGTCACAAACCTAACTACTCCACTTTCAAAGTGTTTGGTTGCCTTTGTTATCCAAATCTTAGACCCTGTGCCAAACACAAACTCCAACCCAGATCCCAATCCTCCACATTTATTGGTTTCAGTTCAAAGCACAAAGGCTATAAGGTCTTACTACCATCTGGGAAAATTATAGTCACAAGGGATGTCATTTTTTATGAATCTCAGTTTCCCTTTTCTAAAACAACAACCTCACAGTCTCATCAACATGACTTCAATTCCTTCATACATCAACCTCATCTTATTGTTCACAACCCCCCTTCTATACCTACACCAACAGAACCTCCCTCACCACCTCCAAATCTACCTCCTGACCCACCATCTCATCACAGCAGCAATACTTCCTCTCACACCTCCAGTTCCTCTCATTCTCCTCCTAATCAGACCTCATCAAACACTTACTCTACCATTCCACTACACATTGAATTGCCAATTGGGAGGGACATTACTTCACCTGTTACCAGTACTACTAATAATTCTGTTTATGTTCACCCTATGATCACCAGGTCCAAAACAGGCTCTCTCAAACCAAGAATATTTGCAGCTCAACTCAATGATGCAGAACCTTCTACATACAAAGAGGCTCTATCACATCCTTCATGGAAGGCAGCCATGCTCACTGAATACAAGGCTCTCATTAACAACAAGACTTGGTCACTTGTTGAACCACCTCCCAACAAATCCATCATTGGCTGCAAATGGCTCTTCAAAATCAAAAGACATGTTGATGGCACCATTGCTAGATACAAGGCAAGACTTGTTGCTAAGGGCTATAGCCAGACTGCAGGAATAGACTTCTATGAGACCTTTAGCCAGTGGTTAAACCAACCACAATAAGATTTGTTCTCTCCTTGGCACTCACCTATGGTTGGTGTGTGAAACACCTTGACTTCAATAATGCTTTTCTTAATGGTGAGGTCACTGAAGATCTCTATATGGCCCAACCACCTGGATTTGAGGATCATAACAACTCAGACCTTGTCTGCAAACTTCACAAGTCCCTCTATGTCCTGAGACAAGCTCCAAGAGCATGGTTCACAAAACTCAAACAGTCCCTTCTAGCTCTTGGTTTCAGTCACTCCAAATCAGACTGCTCCCTATATATCAAACAAACAGACTCTTCTTGTGTGTGGCTCCTTGTGTATGTTGATGATATTCTTATCACAGGTTCTAATGTGACTGTTGTATCAATAGTTATTGGTACACTTCAAAAACAATTCTCCTTGAAGGATCTAGGACATGTTCATCACTTCTTAGGCATTGAGGTTAGGCATGTTCCTTCTGGTCTTCACCTCACACAATCTCAATATATAAAGGACATTCTGGAAAAGACCAACATGATGGAAGCCAAACCTCTTCCCACTCTTATGATCTCCTCCTCCTCCCTTACCAAAAACCAGGGCACTCCAATGGACAACCCCACACTATATAGAAGTGTGGTTGGATCTCTTCAGTATGCTTGTATCACACGACCAGATATAGCCTATAGTGTGAACAAGGTTTGCCAATTTATGCAGTGCCCTATGGACACTCACTGGAAGGCTGTGAAAAGAATTCTCAGATATCTTGTTGGTACCCTCTCATATGGACTGCATTATGCCAAGAATGTTAGAGTAGTATACCCAGAGTTCCAATTTGATTGGACGTATTCTACTTGTAA